>ARYC01003370.1:0-17965 GCA_000711775.1 Oxytricha trifallax | reverse complement strand
TGTGATTTTATAATTAATAGTTAGAGCTAATCAAAATTAAAATTTTTAAGAAAAATCAATAAACAATATTATGCTATTGTTTAATGCTTTCGATTTTATCATTTATTATGCTGTTTTCATTCAACTATAACATTCTCAAACTGAATATTTAACCTTTTAAAATTCAATTGAATAGTCCGATCACATGATTTCTAAAATGAAATTCTATATTTATATCCATTCTCGTTTGATTCTTATTAAATGACAGGAATTTTTAGTTTTTCTGATAAAAATTAGACCATATTCTAAATAGTTGCTTATTTAATTCTATTGATATGAGACCTTTTAGAAAACATATCTTTTTCTTGTTTTTCTTTGAAATATTATATGTCATTGACAAACAATTCTATTGTAGTGTATTTCTTCCTGAAATTTTTAATAACTTTTTCAAGATCACCAAGCTCGAGTTTAAAATTTAGAAATATTTTCAATAAAGCACTTGTCTTAGTTTTGTTTTTTAGGTTTTCATAATACTTTTAATCAATTAAAAGATCTTTAAGGTTATAAAATTCAAACATTTCAACACTAATTTAGATTATCTTATCATATTAACTGATTTACTTAAAGTAATTAATGCTACTAAAGAGATCATATCTTCTACTATAAAAGTCTTATTCGGTTTTATTAAGCATTTAATTTTTTTTCTCCACTTCTTCTTCACTTTTTGGATATGATAAAAAGACTTATTAGATATTGTTAAAGTTGCTGAACATTTCGTCTTGATTTTAGGTCTCTATTAATTTAATTTGTGAAGCATGCTTGAATAATTGCAAAAAACTTAAGTTCCAAAATTCACAATATATCAGGCTTAAAGTTTTATTAAATTTGAAAGTATTAAATATGTCCAAAATTTAAGTTGGAATGTCATTTTACCGTGTATATTTTATCACACAACCATTGAATTCAATTTAAGTTATTTTCTCAAGAAATTATTAGGATTGGAGCTTGGACATAATATTTAAAATTGTTTAAATTAACTCTTTATGTCAGGATATTTCGAAGAATACCAGTTTTAAACTTCTTGATATTTGAAGAATGTAATCGAGAGATTGAGTGTCTTGGAAAGAATTTTTCATAATGATTGTTGAGTAATTTTATTCTGAAGTCTGATATTAAACATGTTTGCAGAGATCTCTTTCCTCATGTGAAAGTTTTGAAATTAATTTTATGATTAGATCAAATGGTAAGAAGGAGTAAATCATGATTTTACAATTGTTATTCATTGAAATTACTTTTTAATAATTATTAGAAAGGATTTATTGTTTTATTTTATAATTATTTCACAATTTTGAATATTTAAGTGATTAGTTTTAAAATTCATGGATAGTTAAATAATCAATAATTAAGCACTAAATTCATTTAAGATAAATCTTAAAATTTAATGAAGGTTATGTTATTAATAAAACCTCTATTGATTTTTATAAACCGTATTATTAATAACCTTTTGCTAAATTAAATATACATTAAAACTAGATTTCATTTAAGAAAATTAAATTTTTTATTTATTACAAATGTTTGTTCCATCTTATATTAAAAAAGTTAATGTAATATGTTGTTTTTTTAATTGTAAAATATCTACATAAAAATATAACGTAATATAAATTATTTAAAAATCTTTAAGTAAGATTGTACTTTTTAATTATTCGATTATAACTCTAAAAGTATTTAATATTCTAAAAAATAAAGAGTTTGTGAAAACTTAAAATATATAAATTAAATTACTTTTCACATTACAAAAATATTGGAGGTATCTATAAATAGCTCATCATATTCGAGAATGATTTGGTTTTTTGGTATTTAAATATCACTTATAATAAGTCTCTTATATCCTTAAGATGCTTTATTAATTGATTCTTGAATTGAAAGATTAGTCTCTTTCATTATTAAGCTCAATATTTAGTTTAAATTCATATTCTCAATGAAATTTAAATATTTTTGTATTGAGTTATTGTGCTCTTCTAACTATTTAAAGTCAATTGTAAATTGCAGGTAACTGCATAATATTATTATTTTATAACCTTAAAGATCAAATTGGGTCTAAAATAGTTTTGCAAACTCGAGTATATTAACTTTCTTTAAAAGTATAAACTTTAATGTGATATTTGTATCCATACTTTAAAATTGCTCTGCAATTCTCATAATTTCTTAAATTGACCGAATTCTAATGACAAACTACCTCAAATCATAAAACTTTAACCGGAAGAATCCCAATTTATATATAGTTTACATATCTTAAATATATTGATTATTTAGAATGACTAAATCTAGTTGCAAATTTTCCAAATTATAGAATTTATCTAGAATCGGTGAAACTTAATGGCTTGTTAATTTCAGGACTAAAGACTTTGAATTCTGAAACAAATCCAAAAGGTGTTGATTGTATAATTTACAAGCATTAAAAACTGTACAATTTCAATATGATAAGCCACTGGAGATCATTTCATTATAATTATAATGTTCCTATTCTTGTGTCGTAAAACTCTCAGTTTCGCATTACTCTTAAGCCTCTGAAAGAAAATTTAAGTCTTAAGACTTTATGGCTTAAATTGTGCATTTATAAAATGTGAACTTTTTGATTTATTTAATTTTTTTGTTGACTGTGAGTTAATTGAAAATGTAAAGAAGTTGAGTGAAGTTTTCTTTTTCAAATGTAATTTATTCAAATGTTATATTAATATATTTGAAGTGCCGAAAAGCTGCTTCAATCTATTAGTATTTGGGTAATTCATTTATGAATTTCAAGTGGAGTCGATTTACTTTTGATTGTAACTTTTTAAATTGTTTCATCTGTTTCCTTGATTTTGCTGAAAGTTTTAAAATTTTAGTGAATAAAGTAAAACTATCTAAATATTGAGAAGTAACTAAGAGTATCTTAAATTTGCTATATTTAATAAGAATTTAATTTAAAATTCTAAATAATTATTTTACTTATTTATTTATAGTAATAAAAATGTCGTTCATTTAAATATTTGAAATATAAAAATTAGTATAAAAGTAATTTAATTATAAAAAATAAGGAATTGTCTTTATTTAACATAGAATACATTTAAACTTTATTAAAATATCTAATATTAACTTCACAAGATTATAAAAAATTATGGTATTTGAACCTTTATATTAATACCTTTAATATAATTTAAATTTAATATAAAATCCATCAAATATTTCACTTTTTTACTTCACACAGTATGAATATACTTCAAATAACTTCAAACATAATAGTCTAAGAATATCAGAAGTGTGGGCCATACCCTAAACTAATATATTTCAATTTAAATATTGTTTCAAGACATCAATTTCTTTGAAAATAGATTTATTTCTATCATCTATATAAATATTCTCATATCTTCAGTTTATTTTATACTCTAAAAATACTACAAGTAAATTGATAAAAATAACAAAGTAAAAACTTTATATTATTTAAATATTTCTTTAAAAAATTACTGTTAAGAAAATATCATTATTGATATACTAGAAATCATTTTTATTATGTATTTTTAATATATTTTAAAGGTTGTAAATGTTTATCATAATATTATTAGACTTTGATATTGTTGTTGTGTGTAAGAGTAATATCTTTATTATAAAAATATTTGATAATTTTAATTTTTATTAATATTAATATCTATCATTAAAATATTATTTTATACATTATTTTGTTTTTATTATAAAGAATATGATTCTGATTTCTTATATTAATATTAAATAGTTTTATTATTTAAAAATTTTGGATAATCTCAATTTTAATAGATTTATAGGTATTTTATTTGAATAAAAAAATTGATATATTTTATAATTTGATTTAATTTTTATTATCAAAAATAATCATTTTATATAAATACATGTACGATGAGATTTGTCTCTTTAATATTTAAACTTAGATTTAAATATTTAAATCTTAATAAAAGTAGAACTTATTAAGTATTAATTAATTTTTTTTAAAAAAATAGTAATATTAATTAAATTTAATTAACAAAAAATGGTATAATTCTAAGAATTCATGTTTGCTAACTAAAGTTTAAAAGCATGTAATACATTGAATAAAGTATTCTCATCTATTCAGTGGACTACAAATTTAAAGCTATAAGTCTTTAGATTTTTCAGCATGAATGAGGCTTTTAAAAAACTTACAAAGTTATCAAAGAAGGATAGAAGTGATCTTCTTTAATTAAAAAATGTGGAGAATAATAACAAGTGCTTATAAGAATTCTATGTATCATTCAAAGAGAAACCAAGTTATTAAATAGACATTAATTATTTGTAAAATTTCAGTAACCATTATGTTTTATAGTAAAATATCAATTAAGATTTGAATATAACTCAATACTTTGACTATTTCATTGAATCACTTCCAAAAGATCGAGTATCTAAAATTTAATTGAGTTTTTTACACAAATAAAACAGTACTAACCATCAATTTAATTCCATAGAGTTCATTGAGAACTTTCACAATTAAAAAATTGTGAAAAGAAAGATTACTTTACTGGATTAAAGTTTTGATATAACATTTTCTTTTAATTTGCTTTGTTGGACACTTTTTAAATTTATATCTAAAATATAGGCATGCTAAACTTATTGCTAAGTTTAAGATTTATGAATAATCATTATAAACTAATAGTCAAAATTTACAGATATTAAGAAACGAATTATTCACTTCAGTAAAATAAAATAAATTGCAAACTAAAAAGTTTGTCTTCTTACTCTCAATCATTGCAGATCCTAAATTCATTGGAAATATGATTTCAGCCACTAATGTTTAACTAATTAACACGTGCATTCATAATTATTGTATAGAGTAACTATTGCAGTTGCAAAGTGTATAGAGAATTAAGTTGATTCATTAATCAAATTGTAAATCAAAAGATTATAATGACAGCTAATTAAAAAGTAGCTTGGTTTTAAATTGTCTTTGTCTAACTAACAAATAATTTAGTTTAAGATGCTGAATAAACTTACGATATAATTTAATCATATTTAGAAATATAGCGAGTTAAAGAATTTGCTAATTTAAAATTACTCAAAAAGCTTTAAGTTTAAGATAATTTTCGGATTTCAAACATACATTAAGGAAATGTTAGACAACTGTTTCTTTCCAAAAAACTTTGAGATTGAAATTATAGCACCACTATTCTCAATATTTGATTCTGAGAAAACACTCTAATGCAAGCTTCCAGATTTTAGAAAATATTTGTCTAATGATTTTATGAGTTTATTGGCAAAAGAAATAAAAAGCCAAAACTGTTTGAAATATTAAGAAATCCAATATTATGAAATATCAAATTCCTTAAAAAGATCTTTATTGGCCATAAATATAAAGAAAACAACAGAATCTTGCTAGTATTAATAGTACTCCAAGCAATACAATTTAACCTTTTTGTTAGTAATTATTTAGAATTAAAGGCTTCTTAAAGACATTTTGATATAGCATTTACAAAAGCTATCATTAGAACTAAATAAGTCTAAAAAATATAAAATGTTAATTAAATTAAGAATTTTTATAAGAACTAAAGATCTTAAGTTTATTTTTAATATGCTAAAAATTTTAAGTTTGTAATTATTTAGTTAAATTAATCGTTATGAATTTGTTAATATTATTGTATATATTAATTTGTACATAATTTCTCACAATTGATTAATTTTAAAAATGTTTTTAACAATTAATTGAAATATTTTAATTAATAAATAATAATTTACATTAAATTTTCATGAATTTTTTATTTAAATAATTCTATTGCTTTATTATATAAATATACATATACAAAAATAAAGTAAATATTATTTTTTCATTTAAATTAATTATAAATCATATCAAATATTGGTTTATTTATTAATTAGCCAAATATTATAAATTTTTAATTTAAAAAATTATATTTTTGAAATTATTATTTTATTATTTTAAAAGAAGATATCATTTTAACTATAAATTAAAAAAACAATTAGAAATTCTCTTTAAGACCTCTAATTTTCTTTATTTCTCTAAGCTAATTTATTATTTAATTTCATCGCAGTCTTTAAAAATTTAGGTGAATTATTATATTTTTTATCTTATGAAAAACGATGCAAAATCTAAATCTAATTTAGTTTGTTATTTATATTGCACTGTAATCTCCAATTTCTTTGTTAGAAATTTAATCATATTCTACAAAGCTGTTAAATTTATGCAATTGCTATTAGAGTTTTTATTTACTATAACTTTATATTCTTCTTCATTAAAGTTAGATAATTCATGAATGAATAATTCTATTGTAGTATTTTGCTTCCTTAGGCTTCTTATTATTTATAGTAAATCCTAATATTTAAAATCAAAACTCAAAAAGAATTTTAATTTTACTCTTTCAGTTTATTCTTATCTTATATTTTGATTATACTCTAAGTTTATTAAGAGATCTTTAAGACTGTTCTAACTAAATAAATCAATATTGATTTAAATCTCCTTTTTAAATTCACTAATCTACTTAAAATAATAAATTGAATTTAATAGTTCATTTCTTCTGCTCTCATAGTCATATAATTACTAAAAAATAATTTAATTCATTTTTTATGTTTCGTAGTCTAATTCTGGTAATGATAAATATACAATTTAAATATCGTTAAATTTTTTGAAGACAGCGTTTAATTCTTCAGCAAATGTTTATTTGAGTTTAATTTATTCTGCATGCTTGAATAATTTAAAAAATTTAAAATCCTCTAAATCACAATTTATAAAACTTAAAGTGTGCTTAAAATAAAATTTTTTAAATATGTCTAATATATCATTTGGTATATAGTTTTTTTAAGATCTATTTAATTAGCATCCATTAAACTTAATTATTACTATTTTCTAAAGAAAATTTTCACATTAAAGCTTGTCTAAGATTTTATGTAGAATCTTCATTAATTTATGAAAGGAAAATATTTCTAAGAATACTAATTAAAAACTAATTGATACTCAAAGTATGAATTCTAGAAAATTCAAGAATTGATAAGAATTTTTCATAATAATTATAGAGTAATTCTATTCTGATGTTTAGTATTGAATATACTTGCATATATCTCATTCGTGCCTTGAAAGCTTTGAAACTAACCTTATGATTAGATCAAATGGTACAAAAGAATAAACTATAATTTTACATTTTTAATTCATTTACCTTATTAATATTATTATTCTAAATGTCTAAGAGTTTAATTTCAACTATTTTCGATGCAGTTTTCAATATTAAGGATACTAAAGATAATAAATAATGTTCATTTTATAATACTTCTATTAATTGTAAATATTTTTTCTAAATTTTTACAACTATTTTTAGTATTCATTTCAATGATTAAATATTAAAAATCAAATTGTATAAATGATATTAAGCACATTATAACATTTAATAAAAAAAATAAATTACATAAAGATAGCAAATAAGTTTTTTTAGAAAAATCAGTAATCTATTAAATTATGATCTTTATTTTACTAATTTACAATTTAAAATATATTTAATTAACTTAAGAAGCAGAAGTTTCAAGTATTATAAATTAATAAAAATTAAATTTATGAATAAAATACAGGTAAATTGAACAAATAATGTGATAGAGGAATGAAATGGGCTTTGCATTAAACACGACTATCTTAATTAAGGGAAGTCATATCATTATTTATTTTCTTCGTATTTGAAAATTTATTTAATTACAATGACTTTCTCACATTTTTGTATAAAACTAAATTTTTTGGATTTTGAATTTCTAATCGTCATCTTTTTTAAATTAAACATTTCTGAAATAAAGAAGAAAGGATTAAGAATTAAAATTGTATTAAAAAAAGTGATTTTTACTAGTAGTTTCTTTTAAAAAATAATTAAATATTATATCACTTGCGATTAAATTTCCTTAAACTTTTTAATAAGCTTTTTTAAAAGTCTGTGTTGATTAAATATTTATCCTCTGCCTTTTAAATTATAATACGATATTTAATCCACTCGAATTTAATTCTAATAAATGAACTGGAAATTATATAAAATTTTATATAATTTATTTCATAACTCCAAAAGACTCTGAACCCATTTAATTAATTTGATCCTGCTAAATAGTTAGATTTTATAAGTGTTCTTATTAGTATGCCAAGTGAGTCAGAAAAAATTCTAAAGTCATATTTTTCCTTTTAAAATTTTCGTTAATATCTTTTAATTTCTAAAGTGACAGATTAAAATTCATATTAATTTTCAATTAAAATTCATCTTTTAACACTTAATTGGATTGCTCATTAAAACCTAATCCCGTTAATAGATCTTGAAGTTCTTTGTATTAAAAAATATCAACCATTATTATAGAATTTGAGTTGTTTTCAACAATTTAATTAATGTAATTTATGCAATCTCTACATCTTGTCTTCAGCTAAAACAATCGTAATATTTTTAAGAGATATATTCACCTCTTTTTTCTACTTTTAAGTCATTTGTTGGATATGATAATTATATTTTTTGTACATTCATAAAGTTGTTGAAAATTTTATGTTTCTCATTTGTATTAAAGGTCTCTTTGATTCTTAGATGTTAAGAATGTTTAAAAATATCTAAAAACCATGCGGACTCAAATTCACAAAATATAAGGCTTAGTGTGTTTTTGTAAGTAAATGTATCAAGTAAATTAATTATTTTCTATTAAGTATCAAAATTGGAGTATAAATTGATTAAGCATCCATTAAACTCAATTTCCGATATTCTCTCAAGCAACTATTCATATTTGAAATATTCTAGCATGTTGAACATAGTCCTCATGAGCAAATTATAATCAACAAACCCGAAAAATTTTACTTTAAAATTTTGAGTTAATTGAAGTATGTAATCAAGAGGTTATAAGTCTTCTGTCCAATATTTTACGACAATTGATAATTAGTTTGATTCTGAGGTTTAATATTGTATGTTTAAAAGTTAATTTCTTTCTGACTTTGAAAGCTTTGCAATTAATTTTATGATGAGATTATAGGGTATATAGGAGTATACTAAAGTCTTACAATTTTTATTCATATTATATTTTACTTTATTAAATTATTTGGGTGGGGAATTTCCTAATTCGTCATTTCATATTTTTGTAAATGAAGTATTATTTTAATAAAAATGATAATATAAATTATTGCATATATTTCTTTGTCAAAACAAAATGTTTTTAAAAGATTATTTTTATTTTAATTAAATTTATATTTTAACTTAAAAAATATTTTTAAAAAAAATTAAAATTCTATTGAAATTTTCTATAATTTTATGAGAGTTGTGGGATACATCAGAAGGATGTAAAAAAAATTAATGCTTTGGGAAGATACTTCTTTATTTTAGACATATACCCCTTGAGTGGTAATAAATTTCCCTCCATAATTATTATAATAATAAATTATGAAATCTTATAATAATAATTATAATATTAAATATTTAAATTATAATAGAAATCCATTAATTAACAAATTATCAATAAAACCTATTTATTTATATTCCATTTATAAATAAATTCCATTATCTATAAAAAATTATTATGAGATTAAATTCATTTAAGAATGTTTATTAAATTGAATTAGATTTACTATTTCGAAGTAATTTTTCAAACTTTTTAGTAAATATCGGTAATTATTTATAGAGATCAAATTTCTAGGCATTTTATATTGATACAAAAAACCATAAAAAATTATTTTTATTGATATTAATGATGAAAAAATTGTAAAATTAATAAAGGTTTATTGATTAAAAAAATATACTAACAAATTTTATTTATAAGTCAATAATATTAAGAAAGAAAATTTCAGTATGTTGTAGTTTTAAAAGAGCTGAACATAATGTATCTAATATTTATCTTGTTAATACTTTAACAATAAGCAGAATATCTATTTTTTTATAATAAAAATACTATAAAAATTTAATGTTATAGATCGAATAAATAAAAAAAAAATACAATTATTTTGATTTAAAAAATATTATTAGTATTTATTATTTTCACTTTAATTTAAAATGATGGAAGATTTATTGTCATTTATTATATTTTAAAAACATCTTATATTGTTTAATTATAAAAAATAAAAATGAGTTTAATAGGGTCAAATTAAATATACAAATTAAATATTTAAAAATATTTGAATCTTAATATAAAATCTATAAAAATTATTATTAAATTATAATAATAAATAGAATAGAAGATATGGTTTAATTCTAAGAATTCATGTTTTAGATTCAAAACTCAAGCCCTCAAGGTATATTAAATGAAGCATGTGTACATTTGAATAATAATTTAAGACTGTATATTTATAGTTTTTTCAGCTTGAATGAGGCATTTAAAAGATTTACAAAGTTATCAACAAAAGAATAAGAAAATCTACTTTTATTAAAAAATATTGATTCAAATGCTGAATTCTATATATCATTCAAAGAAAGACCTAACTGTAAAATAGACATTAATTATTTATAAAATTTGAGCAATCATTATATATTTTAGTAAAACAAAAACTAAGCGTTAAACGTAACATAGTACTTTGATTATTTTATTGAAAAATTTCCAAAAGAGAGAGTATCTTAAATTGAAATAAGTTTTTTGCATAATGAAAATACTTTTAATCATCAATTTATTTCCTTTTAATTCCTTGAGAAATTTCATAATATAAAGATAAGGGAAAAAAAATTACGTAAAAAGGCAAAACTTTAAATTATCACTTGGGTTTTTAAGATTCTTTGTTAGATACTTAAGAAATTCATCTTTATAAAATATCATTTGGCCTAAATCATTTGCCTAAATTCAAAGAATATGAGTAAGCTTAATAAACCAATAGTTAAAATTTACAG
Organism: Oxytricha trifallax; assembly: GCA_000711775.1. Lineage (NCBI taxonomy): Eukaryota > Ciliophora > Spirotrichea > Sporadotrichida > Oxytrichidae > Oxytricha > Oxytricha trifallax. Next base: position 7,145 of record ARYC01003370.1, on the reverse strand, counting down.
ACATTGAGAAATGAAATATTCAATTCTCAGTAGGAAATAACCTTTAAACGAACAAGTTTATTTTTTTCTCGATTATTTCATATCCTCAATTCATTGGAAATATGGTGTCAGCTACTAATGTTTAATTAATTAATACTTGCATTCATAAGTATTGTATCGAATAATTAGTTCAGTTGTAAAGTATAGAGAGATTGAAGATTATTCATTAATCATATATCGAGTCTAGGGAGTTTACAATGGAAGAATTTGAAGAGAATGGTTTTAAATATACTTTATAAAATTAAGAAATAATTTAGTTTAAGTTGCTGAATTCTCTTACTATGCAATTCAATGATGTTCAAAAATTCAAAGAGTTTAAGATTTTACTAATTAAAAATTATCAAAAAGAATTCAAGATTAAAGCAATATTTGGATTTCAAACATTTTTTAAGCAAATCCTATTCAACTGTTTCTTTCCCGAAAACTTCGAAGTTCTTATCATTTCGCCATTATTTTCAATATTTAATTCATAATAAACAAAATAATTTAAGCAATCAGATTATTAGAGATAATTGCAGAATAATTTCATAAGCTCATTGGCAGGAGAAATTTAAAGTTACAATATTTTTGAATACTAAGTAATCCCTTATCATAAAATACCAAGGTCGTTAAGGAAATCCTAGGTAGCAATTGATGTGAAGAAAAAAATATAATCATGCTAGGATTAAAGTTAACTTGAAGTAGAAAAATTCAACCTATACCTTTGCACTTATTTAGAGTTAATAGCGTCTATCAAAGTATTTTGATTTATGATAAGACGATAGAATATTAATCAAATCAATGAATTATTTAAAATAATATAAAATTAATTAACTTTTATAATTTTAAGATAAAGTGTCACTTTTAATTTTATGATAATTATAGATATATGGTACATTTTATGTTGCTCGATTAATAATATATAATAAAATAATAATTTTATTATTGCTAAAATAGATAAAAATAGGAAATATGAGAAATAAATCAAAATCAATTTTAAATAATTAATTTTAACCAACTTTACATTTAGATTCTATTTGAACACTTATAGCAATGGTTTGTTGATTTAATCAAATTTTATCCATATAAGCTCATTTTAAAGCAGCAACTTCAAATTTCTTAGCTGATTCACAAATTTAGTTCTCAACAGTCATTTTTACTGTCCAACTTTTAAAATGATTGGCAATCATTGACATCTATGTCTAAATTCTCATGATTTAGAGTGGAATCACCATAAATGGTCAATAACTCGTTGCTTGATGAGTGTTTGGTCAAATTTGAGACCCTATCGTATTCTCCATGTTTTAAAACTCCCAGCTCAGCAACTTTCAAGTCCTGCTCGACTGTTTGAGCACCAAATTCGGTAGCTTTAGTGGAGGAGAGCCAAAATGATTATTTTAATGAGCGAAAATGAGAGAGGTTTTTGGATTTTTGGTTTGATTAGTTAGAATTAAAACTTAAAAGTGTGATATGTAATAAGGGGCTTTTAATCAAGCAATTAAACGATTTTAACTGCTGTTTCTGTATGTATTGTTGACTTCAATAGCTCTTACACCCTAACTCATCGTCTTCCAGCTCAACTTCACACAAATCCATGCTTGATGGTGCTGCACCACTGCTTCACGCTGAAAGCCCATAGCTTGTTGACGTCTGTCTTGGTCATTGCCTTCAGAATCTGCGAGAGCCGCTTCACCAGGTGGATCCTATGAAAATTTAGGTCTAGTATGCTTACTTGCTGTCTGCTTGCTCCTAGCGGAGGTGCCTCTTGATGTATGGAGAACAACTGCTCGATGGGGTTAAGCCAGGGTGAGTACTCTGCATTGAAGAGGACAGTGACCTTGAACTTCCTCGCAGTCTCCAGCACCTCTGAATACTTGTGAATGACTGCGTTGTCCATAAGCAGCACGATTTTTTAATGGGCGAGATCCTTGTCTGTGCGCAGCTGGCGCAGGGTGTGATAGAGGAAGTTCTCGAACAGCACGGCATCGAAGGCCCCCTCAATGATTTGGCTAGAGATCAGCTGGTCCTTGGTGATGGCTGCCACAAAGCTCATCTAAAATTGCTATCTCTTAGTGGATTTTTTGGAGATTGAGAGATTTCGAGCCAAGACCTCGTAAGACCCCAACCACTGGTTGACTTGCTGCTTCGCGATTGCGATGGGAGTATATGTGAATGATGGTAAGGGCTCAACTGGATCGACTACAGCTTGAGTTGCTTGATTACTCCCCTTAATGGACTTAGGGAACTTAGAATCATCTATAGAAGTGTCAATATCCATAGAATTTGCTTACTTTCTTGTCGATTCTCTGTGATTTAGCTGCTGCTTTGAGGCCTGATGGACAGCTGCAAGCGTCGAGGAGTGATGCCCGCCCAGTTTTCATTGTCATTCGCTCCCAATACCTCGCTGCCCTTGCGTTGAGTTGATTATAGTCTGAGACTGGCTAGGTTCTGGACCAATGGAGTGAGAACAGAAGCAGACTTTAGAGGGGTTTATGGTTAGCTGTTGGATTTCTTGGAAGAGCTCTATATTCTGATAGCGCAGAAGCGTTTCTGCAGGGATTTCTATTGAGCACTGCCCTCGGGGGCTTCCAGGATAGGTGACAGCTAAGTATACTTGTATTTATCGCTGCATTTGACAGGGGTGGTAGCGATGCTTTACTCCTTAACATCAAAGATATGCTGTCTCTAGGCGGAAGATTTCCTCAGTAACATTGGAAAGATCGATTTCGAGTATGGCCTTGAAACTTTTTGTGGAACAATTCCAGATCCACCCACTATTCGTGCAATATTGCCAATTTAGTCTTCTTAACTAACAATAGAACCATTTTCCTCTGAATTGATATCTCTCCAGCTGCTGATGACGCTGTATTCAAATAGTTAAGTAAAATCAGCAATACTTACCTAGAGGTTCCCAGAATTGCTTGGGGTCTCAGAATTTCAACTTTCAGGTCACTTTCATCTTGAATTGAAGATTAGTTTTTCAAAAATGGGGTATTCGGGGACTTCATTTTATCATACTTTCTGGCCCTTATTGATTATAGATGTGTTCGATTCGATGTTAGAGTAGCCAACCACCATCTCGCCATACTGGATGACATCGTCGGTGACGAGAATTTCAGTCTTACCAACAGCAAGGGCCAGAGAGGAGTCAACTTATTTGTTTTCATTGTGAAGGGCAGCTGAATTGAAACTCCATTGCTTTTTAGGCATGTTATCGCTCCTGAAATTCGATTCATCCTCTGATATGATCACTGAATCCTCTAAGAATAGCTGAGCTAGCAGTCTTGACACCCAAAGCATCTTCTCTTTGAAGGATGGGTTGGGTCTCTATACTTAGCATTGGCGTTCTGGGCTTTGCCAAATCGTAAATGGAAACTTTCCTTGAGTGCCTTTAACAGCGTAACAACGCTGGGCACTGCTACGTTCTTAAATTCTTAGTCTTTACGCTGCAATTCTAGCAAGTTATGATGCAGGCGCCAGCCAGTGATCTTGTATATGCCTCGTTCAAGTATAGTAGCAATCGCCTTCAGCAACAGCGAGTTGCTCACGTATTCTTCCTCCCATTCTTGAGCTTTTGTTTTGGATTCAGCACTCTGTGCTCCCCTCATACTTGAACTTCTCAATTGCTTTGTATAAAAATCGTCGATCCACACCCATTTCAAGTGAAATATCCTTGGGTTTCATGCCCTCCACCTTGTATTGTTAAACCACTTAAATTTTCTTTAGCGCCAGCTTCGCATCTCTGCGTTTCAGGTAAGGATTCTTTGAGGATCCATTCATTGGTTAATGGTTTGAGTAGTCACTATTTGTTAAATCGAAAACCCCACCCTGCTCTTTCATGAAGTCTTGCAGGCCTTACCACAGCTCATCGTTCTACTTTATCTGCAGGTTCTTATGCATTACATTAGAGTTTCTCTACCCTGTATACTGTTATGGCTTTCTAATCATACGAAGGTACTGCTCAAGGCCATAAAAAAGCTAGTCATCAGTTGCCAAACTTGAAATATCGACTAACGATGATACTGCTCACTCAACATTGTCCAATGGCAGTCGTATGATTTGTCCACCCAGAATGCCCATCGTTGATGGCGGCACCTACCCATTGCTAAGGAGAGTACCTGAGGTGTAAGTGAGCTTCAATGGTTTAGGAATTGAGGGGAAGTTGGTGCCCAGCACGACCGATGTCCACTTGAGTATAGTCTTCTACTATGGCTTCAGCGCACTCTGTTTGATTTCCTCTAACTCTTGATTGCAGAGAAATCCAAAGTTCAGAATCGACTGCGATGAAAAACTGTGTTGAGAGTGAGAATTAATAGACTATTCATCACTTCTAATATAGTACGACAGCTATTCCATGTAAGGAGGGGTTTTGGGGTTTTGAAATAAATAAATAAAAATAGAAATATAAATACAAGTATGCAATATTAAAATCAGCAAGTGTATAGTAATGATTGCTGTTGATAGAGGTATGAATTATATGTGATTAATTATTTAACATGCTGAATTTAAACGTCAATATAACGAATTCACCTAAACTCACTCTCATTCGTAAATCCACTCCTCCTTATCACCCCTTACAATCAAGTAGGCAGTTGCATGCTCGAAGCAGTGAGATCCTGTCACTGTTCCCATGTTGAGGGCTTTCTTCATTCTTGCCAATCTGAGTTACAGGTGGGGTGATAGCAAATTCTAAGGTTGAGTCTTGCGCTGGCTAGTTCTCTTCGATACTTGACTCTTTAGATACTGTATAGTACCCTTGTGGATTTTAGTGTTCGGGTGAAGGAGGTGGCATATCAAAATCTCATATCTTTTGCTATAGATATTAGTTCCTCGCCTTTGCTGGTCCTGATGTGAAAGGCTCTAAGGGACTTATTTTCATTTAACCACTGCTTGAGATAAGTGATGAGGCATTGATGCTGGAACGATGTGGACTTGTAAGAGAAACTCATGAAATGATTAGCAAGCCTTTGAAACACCATCGCCATGTACCATCCTCGCTCAAACAAAATCTTGGCATTCTGAATTTACTTTGATGATGGTTGGTAGGGTAGTTGGCCCTTGCGGGGTCTCTCTTTATAGGTGCCAGGCCTCCAGCTGATATGTTTTTGAATGAATGAAATTAAACTTGGAACAGCCTAAGAAATCAAAGATATCGATGTCGATTTTCTCATTGGTCCTTAAATTTTCAAGAGCCTGCACAGTTTGGATTGGTCTCGTCAAGATAGGCAGCGAATGTATTGTTGACACACCGAACCATTTGGCTGTTGAGGTAAGACTCAAAAATAGAACGTTTAGTCTCTTGCATCAGCCCAATAACTTTGGGGTTCACGAATTCTATCGTAAATAAGAATAGAGATATATATCTTACTTAGGGACTGTTCCTTGATTCTAGTATTTAATATATTAAGCATGGCTTGAGAGTATACAAAAGATTTTAGCTAATATATTTGCTCTGGATAAAGTTATATGTCAAGTGTAAGGTATTCGAAATACACACCTTCAAGAATCTCACCTCTGGCGAGCAGCTGGTGTTGCATGCAGACCTAAATTATTGAATATCGAATATAATTACTGGCTTTTCTGGAATTGGAACATTCTACAATGGTTTGAGCGTGCTAAGAATTTTCCAGTGAAGCTTCACCTTAAGTTGCAGCTACTTAAACTCCCATGCCTTCTCTGGGAAGTTAAAGAAATCACTCTTATCAGGCGCTTGAGTCTATGGCACTATTTTAGCTGATATCACACTTTAGACTTTCATTTCTATTGGTGCCTATACCTCCAATATTTACAAAGGCTCTTGATTTTGAGTGCGATCTTGAGCGAATGCCTGTTCTAGCTTCTCTACTTCAAGCTCAAGATTTACTGCATGTTAAGAAGCAATGTGCTTCTTAAGGGTTCTCTTTAGTAGAACTTTTCCACATATTCAGAAAAAAAAAAAAAAAAAAAAAAAAAAAAAAAAAAAAAAAATAAAAAAAAAAAAAAAATTAGTCCGGATCATCGTGTGTTTTTCACACTGTGCTTGTTAGGATTGGCTAGCAGCGTTGATATACCTGGCATTGAATTAAATTACTTATTCTTACTTTTATGATACTGCACTTTGCCTTACAATCTTCTACTTGCTCTGGAGGTAAGGAATCATATACTAATTTAACTTTAAATTATATATATTAGGGGCATACATTAATAATTGTTTGCATACTTGCATTCTAGTATTCCTATAGTTAATATTGTCAAAAGTGGGAAATTTGTATAAATATAAAGGTGTCTGCTAAGGTAAGAGTAGTGTTAGTGTTGACTTTAGCTATACTTTACCTGCTTTTATAGATTTATAGATGGCATTAAAGTCAACTGGTGCAAATGCTTAGGCATCCATTGATGCAGAGGTGATGAACAAAATTAGAATGAAAATTTCAACGATTTAGGGGTATAATTAGTTTAGTTTAAGTTTGATTTTGATTTAATTATAAAATTATAACTATAACATTAAAAACTTATTATATTTTACTCTTTTTATAAATCCTCCTGCTCCAACACCTCCCCTCACTCTCTAATTTAGCTTATTTTAACGTTTACGAGTATTCACGATACTTAAACATCAAAATTGCTGGAGCAATCGAAATAATTCAAGATTTTAGAGTGATAAATTTTGTATAGTAAAAATTCTATAAACCAACCATCGGATCGGTAGGTTGAGACCCCTAATTTCTGATCTGGCCTTAAGACCTAACGACCCCTCCTCATTTCCCTCGGATGCATCTTGGAGTTCGACTCGAACCTCTCAGATCACTCCCAAATCTATTTCTAAAAATCAGGAAGATGGTTTGCAACATTACTAATACCATTTGCCTAAGAAAAAATTGTCGGAACCGCGGATTTAGAGGGGTGGTTATTATAATATTATTGGCTATAACAAAAACTACTAGTAATACCCCTTACAGATTATAGAATATGACTTATATGATTTTACAAAAATTATTTTCCAATCTCCTCCCATCCCACCATCCCAACCCAAACATCGCTAATACACTCTAGATCGACGAGATAGAAGGAAAGAAGCCGATTGGTGGTGGGAGTGGCTATATCCCATCATGAAATGTCAGGGAGGTCCTAACGGCCATTTTGGCCTT
>ARYC01003368.1:0-19538 GCA_000711775.1 Oxytricha trifallax | reverse complement strand
TAAACAGCCAACAAGCAATGATACCTAACTGTTGAGGCACTCTTGCGCAGGAGCTTTGCTATAGCTGCCTAATTCATTACTGGTTTGACTTAGTCTATATTAATACTTGTACCATACCTAAGCTTAAGCAATAAATCTAAGTATTACTCATCATAAATAGACCCTAAATTTCGCTAATTTCTATTTCTTATTTTGCAAATTGGCCTAATTTCTCTACTAACCCCAATAAGACCCCAACTATACCCTACAAATCAAAGCACTTATAAACTTCACTAAGGGGTTTTGGGGTTTTGACATATAGACGTATTTGTTTGGAGATAAAATCACATTTTTGTGTCTGGCAATCTCAACTCTTTGTGAGCCAATATTTATTGCTTAAGTTAAGCATTTCTACTAACAGAGACTTTTGTAAAGAAAATCTAAGAAGAAGTGTAGACAGCCCAAAATCAAGGTAAGTCTTAATCTTAATTTCAATCAATTAATCCTTCATTTTTTTCTCTGTAGTAAAAAAGTACAACATAAGACTCCTTAATTTCTTTCGGGGACATGTCTATTTCTCCCTAAAGTGTAGATTCTTAATCAGTAAGTTCAGAAGATGACTTTGAAATGGGAGACAATCAAAGCCGGCCAAAACCCCTTAGTGAGGTTTATAAGTGCTTTGATTTGTAGGGTATAGTTGGGGTCTTATTGGGGTTAGTAGAGAAATCGCAGGTTTTATGCGAATTTAATGAATATTTAATGAGTATTAGAGTACTTAATTCAAACAAATTTAATCTGCTTGTCTTTGTTGTATCTTTTGAATCTTGCTCTCTATAGTGGCTCAAGTATGTCATCTAAGGATTATCTAGGATATGAAGGAGCGCTCACGATTATCATCTCTACTATGCTTTTTATTTCTTCGCAGACATCTTCTTACTTTATATGCTTCTAAGCTTAGCTAATTGATTGTTTTTCATGCTTTGTACCAAAGTAAGACATACATTCCATGTCACTTTCTAAAATTATTGCTGCTACTGCCCAAACATCCCATTAAACAGAACCATTAGTCCACTTCTCTCTTATTGGGAAGTAACCTGGAGTACCAAGTGCCTGTGCTAAAGTGACTATCTCCTATCTTAAAGCTCTATTGAAATCGATAACCACTACTTCTAAAGGGCAGAGATTTAGCATAACGTTTTCAGGCTTCAAATCTCTATGAACATATCCAAGTTCATGCAACTCCTTAACACCCTGAATCATATCTGAGAGTATATCGTTTAAATCATCAGGGTATCTATTGTGATATAGGTAGTCTCTCAGAGTCATCTCAAATTTGTTTAGCCTTAATGCGATGAAACCATAACTTAAAATAACACCATTTAGCTTAAGCAAATTCTTGCAGTCTTTTCTTTAGGCCTCTTTATGTACCATGTATTCATTTGCAAACTCGTTCTAATACTGTTGGTTCTTAATAAGATAACTGAATGGATACACCTTGTATGCATACTCATCAACTACTATGAGCTTTGCTTTTGCAGGCACGTTTATATTCAAGTAGTTTTCAATACAAGTGCTGAGATCAACTGCATTTAATGCAGGTATATTCATAGGCTTCGCTTAGAAGCATGCTAAAATTGTATTACCTGCTGTGGTTCATCGATTCATATCGCTTCTGTCTCTTGAATCTCTCTTGCTGCTCTCTTTATGACTCAAGAGTATTAGATTTTCTTTTAGCTGGCACTAGTTTTTTAGTCTCTTAATCTTCAATCAAGAACTCACTGAGGTGATGCTTTTGCATATGCCTTTTAACTTTAGCTGAGTGAGTATATGATTTCATGCATGTCGTACACTAATACCTGCCATCTACCTATTCATGCTTGAAATAGATCTAGACTTTGCCAGAGTGTACCTCTTTAAGGTGTCTCTTCAAGCTTTGTTCAGTTGAGAAATGATTCTAGCAGTCTTCACATTAATATGTTTTTATCTTTCCGATTGGTTGCTGTTCTTTTAGCTCCTCAACATAATCAATTTAAGTTTAAACCCCTATCTCTGCACTCTCCCTCTGGTTTAATACTTCTATAATAAAAACCTCTGCTTCAAATTCAAAGAGCTCTTAGCTCTACCTCCCTCTCGACATGAATGATTTCAGGCTTTTTAGTGGAGCCAAAGTTGAGCATTGATTGACCTGCTCCTAAAAGTGCCGCTCTACGATTTAAGTTGACCGCCATGTTTAAATTCAAATTTAAGTTTCTATTATAAAGCTCTTAAAACCTCTATAGCTATATCTGGAATATATAGGAGTTGCAACAGCATTAATGATGGTTTGATCTAAGCTCTAAGACTTCATATTTATACTCAGTTTATAAGTATAATTTCGTAATTTTACTCTTAATAATTTTGATTCTGGTACCAACTCAGATAAAGTTCAGGTTGGTACTGGTACCAATTAAGTTTTAAACCAGATTGGAACTTTTCCATAAAAACCTCACTGGATTAATACAAGGTACTAATTAAGTTTTGGTACTATTAAATTGGTACCAATTAAACTTAAACGGATTTAGTACCGGTACTAATTAAATTTAAACAAATTTAGTACTAATTTAATGGAACTAAATTGATAAAAATGGAGCTCCATCTCTGAAGTTTGTTACAGCTTCTGCGAACTTCCTCCACGTATCTTTACAGGGTTGACCTCCTATAAGATGCCCATATTTAATAGTAAGTTTTTTAACAATAGGATCCAGAAGTCTATAAATTATAATTTGAAATTCATTAATAGGAAGAGGAACAAAGATGGAATCACTCAATGATCAAATGAAAAGAGTCGAGGCTCAAGAAATGATCTCAAGATTCAGAAGTAAGGAAGATCTCTATCGATATTTAACTTTACATGGTAAGATAACTTGACGACTATTGACATCTTAAACAGTTGGATTATTCCTTCCGACGATGGAAGGTACCAAAATCTCATTTCTAAGAGCGATACTCTGTGATGAGAAGAAAGCCTTCAAAAACACTGAAATTAAGTTGATAGAAATACCAAACTACCCTGAGATTTCAGTCACTAATCTTTATGAGGATGCCATGTAAGATGAGGAAGTGGTAGTTTACCTTCCTACCAAGAAACCACTCTCTAATAAACTACCGGAGAGGAACTTTTTCTTTGGTGTTCTTGGTACAATAAAAGAGGAGTATCTCAGAGAAATAAATGAAGAAGCACATAAGAAACGATATTCTATCTCTCCTGAAGACTAGAAAAAGCAAGGCATTCTAATAAGCTCAGCTTGGCTAGAGGAACTTAAGAAGCATCCTTATCTTTCAAGTAAGCTTTGACATATAACTTTGTAGAAAATCTGGCACTGGTATATATCTTATGAAAGAGCATGCAAAGGTTCACAGAGAAAGAAAGTCGTAGACAATTTATGAGGTGAACAAGAGGCTTTATAAAGATGTCTAAAAACCAGGTGAAATGAACATAGATGCAGGAGCTGGCACTAAGAGAAGAAATATGGGCCCAAGCAAGCCATAAGAAGAGGAGAAGAAAGAGAATCCAAACCCCTTTATGGGTTAGTTTAATATGTGAACTTATTCATTCATTTATATCTAATACTTATTTATAAACATTCATTCTTCCCTCTCTCGCACAGACTGTTGTCTTTTCTACGCTCACTCTCTTACAGCTGCTTTGAATTAAGTCTACTGTATCGATGGGCAAGTCATGCATAAGATGATACAGCAGCAGCTTCTTGTAGTATGTCTTGATTTAACTCCAGTAGAATTCAATTCCATTAAATTAAGGGCTATAAGGAACGTTGTATACAGTAGTTATGTTTAGCTCTTCATAAGCTTTCTTAGACTCCTTAGTCTTATGAACTGAGAGGTTATCAACAAACAGGTGATCTCTTGGTTACTATACTTCTCTCTGAGCTTATGTAGGAACTTATATACTACTCTCGCTTAATAGAGCGAGGGTGAATAACATAACTCTCTAGGCCTGAATCTTCACTTATACAGCTAAAATTGCATGGGTGACTACCTTCACTTTTTAATCATAGACTTCTATATTATCATATTTCTTATACCAATACTTATTAATAAAGGTGTTGAAGTTAATCACAGCTTCATCAGCGTGTATGAACTTGATGTTATTAGTTATATCTCTCTGCATTTAATCATATATATAGTTTAAATTATTACTATAAAATGGCACTGTAAAATCAATCACTCTTTTCACTCTGTTTACAGCTTGAAAGTAATACCATTTCTTTTATAAATGTTGGCTATAGTTTATGGAGAGATACGCATGTCAGGAAACTTGCGATGAAACATCACAGCTCGCTAGTCTAGTGGAAAGTGTGCCCAATACTTTAAAGTCTTCGAGTCGCAGAGGTAGTCAATTTGGTGCTGTGGGATCTTTTATTTTCTTGCAGGATGCTTTCATGTGCCTGAATTATAATGCTAAGCAGCCAACAAGCAATGATACCTAACTGTTGAGGCACTCTTGCGCAGGAGCTTTGCTATAGCAGCATAATTCATTACTGGTTTGACTTAGTCTCTATTAATACTTGTATCATACCTAAGCTTAAGCATTAAATCTAAATATTACTCATCATAAATAGACCCTAAATTTCGCTAATTTCTATTTCTCATTTTGTAAATTGGCCTAATTTCTCTACTAACCCCAATAAGACCCCAACTATACCCTACAAATCAAAGCACTTATAAACCTCACTAAGGGGTTTTGGGGTTTTGAATCAGGCTAGAGAGCTTAGAGAAGAATCTCAATTTGTCGAGGAGGATCAATCGAAGTTCTAGAAGTTAGTTGATGTAAACGATGATACTTTTGGAATAAAAACAACTAGAATGACCATGACTCTAGAGTAGAAGACAAATTACTTTGTAAGAAAAAACATTTATTTATAACACCTTGATTTTAGATTATTAACACTGTTCTGATGAGTATTTGCGAATGTTTGTTAATGAAGCAGAAAGTCCAAAATCAAAATGTAGTTGGAGTTGTGGGAGGTATTTTGAAACTTGCTCAAGCTGCTCTGACTTACTAACTGTAAATCTTTTTTCGATTAAATATATAATTTTCTAGGCAAGACAACGACATTAACTATATTATGGATATTGCAGATTTCTTTTAAAAGAATTAGGATCTTTGTGTTGCTGATATTACAAGTAATAGACTTATTGTTTAATTGATTCTTATATAGATGGCAAAAAAGTTTAAGTTATAAATTTATACTTAAATATTTGAATATTTAAATTAGTTATAAGATCACTGAGTATGGACCTGATTTATTTAAATAAATAAGAAAAAGCTCAGGATTTTAAGAAGACTTTTTGATAAAGTAAGATTTATTCGCTGGAGATCAATAATATTATAGCACATTTTCACCAAAGTCAAACTCATAGGAAATGACATAGTTTTAAGAAGGTAGCGGAAAATCAGCTAGTCTATTCTTCTTTACTAACAACAAAAATTTTGTCATAAAAACTTTGAAAAATAAACAACGTAGTACCAAATATTGTAATGAAATCATAGGTTAATTAAGAAATAAAAAGACTCATTTGAAAATATTCATCTCGGTTTGTCTTACTTAAAAGTCAGATTCTCTAATTGTTACTCTTTCACTAAACAAATGTGTCTTCATATAATTTAAAACTCTATCACCGTATAACTTAGGAGGGACACATGAAAAAGTAGAGGGATCAACATTTCTGTTTCTAAGTTTTAACCATTTAGTCTCAACCTTCTTAGCTCTATTGTATTTTTATAAGAAATCTATTATGCCTATACGGTAGTAAGTATCCTAATCCAATTCACTCTGATATTGTATGTAGTCATCTGCATTTTAAATTGGTTTATTTTAAGCAATCAAATTGCTGGGCAGAAACTTCTAATAGAAAGACCTAGAATCACTCTGCTGCCTACCTAATGTAAAGGCTCTACTATAAGTGGGTCTTTTAATTGTTGGGTCTTAAGAAACTTTCCTTTAATGTAAATTTGGTAACTTCGATTGCTATGTGTTAATTTATTCTTAGTCATCAATAGCAATGCTATCAAATTTATTAGCGGAGAAGGGATCGTTTTTTATTTACAGATTAGGGAAATTCATTGATTAAGTTCTCATAAAAGGATGATTCTTTTCTTCTGGGGAGTTCAATAAATTATCACCTGATTTGTCCTACTCTTCAGCACATAGAAATTTACCTTCATTTGTGTACTTCATAAATATAGACATTTTTCTATTCTTTGTTGAAAAATCTCCAAAGTTTTGTGGAGGAGTTGAACCTTACCAATTTTAAGGGCTATGACTTTCAATTTTAGTCTTCTTAAAGAAGACCAGCAAAAGCGAATAATCCATTAAATCACAAGATTTCAGGAATTCTTTATCTTTGCGCATGCGGTTGTGCAAATCTTTCTATATTTTCTTATTAACTAGCATTCTATAATCAACATCTTCTATATAGTTTATATCTTTTCTAGTTTGCCAGGCAGATCTTGGATTCATTACTATTCTCTAAAAAGTGGAACCTTTTAAATCATACATTCTTGTGGCTTCTTCGATATTTTAACCCATCAAATTATCCATGATTATCACATTAAAAACAAATTAACTTCAAGCAAATAGTTCAAAATTGATTAATTAAACAATTATATAAAAAAACTTATTTTTGAATGATTAATTCTATATTTACAAAATAAATTTTTTATATAATCTTAAAAATAAAAATTTAGAAGTAATAATATTAACTTTAATTCACATTTAAAGATCTAAAATTAATAGCTAGTTTTTTAGCAAATTATTTTTTATATTATAACTATATATTTAAGATTTAATCCTAATTTGATTAATTTAAATTCAAATTTTAAAGAGAATAAATTATAATTTAAAAAACTTGCTAATTTATAATATATAATAAATTTAATATAGATAATGAAATGTAAACAGTACTATGCTTTTTTTACACTTAAAAAAATTTAACATTAAAAAAACAGAAACTTATTACTACATATAAAATATTAAAATAATAAAACGACAAACATAAATTTTTTCGTTAAAATAAATTAATTATTTCATCATCAACTCTCATTTTTATATGATTATGAATTCGGATTTAAATTAATAATTTTCGTAATTAATTTATTTAAAATAACTACTTCTATCATAAATTTACAATTAGTATAAATTATTTATGGCTTTTTATTAATCGATTTCATATACTTAATTTTGATTGTGTATATTCCATAAAACCTAGCTAGTAATGTCTTAGGATGCTTTTATATGTAAGAATAGTATTTCTCTAGCAGACCTCTCTTAACTAGCAAATCAAGCTCCCCTTACTTCAAAGTTTTTATATATCTCTTTTATAGTAATTTAAAATTAAAAACAATAGAATTAACTATTAAGTTTATAAATAATTTCTTTTATGAAAATCACGTTAGTATAACTTTCGTTATAAGTTGAGTCTGTGATTTTTATAAAGGAAATTAAAATACAAATAAATAATTTAGTTTCTCTTTTTCTAACAAGTTTTAATTAATGATAGATAGTCACAGAAGATTAAGTAAAAAATTTCGAAAACTTAACTTATAGAATCAAATTGAATCGAAGATCAATTAGGTAACTGTTTAATATTATGGGATTAATACAATGTTTTATTTATTCAGTGAATGAAATTAACAAATTAGTAATTATAACTTAAATTAAGCACTTTATTCTTTAATGAAAACAAATATTTCATTTTATAGGGATTAAATAATAATAACCATAAAAATATCTATTTTTTTATTGTGATAGAATAGTCTAGTAATTGTAAGGACAAATATTAATTTGAGTTTTATTTATTAATTTTATTAACAAAAAATGGTCATTATCTTTTCTACTCGATAAAAAGAATGCCTTATTTTAAATTTATTAAATGATAAATACGAATAGATTATTTTAAACGTTAATTTTGATTAAAATTTTATAAATTAAGTTAAATTTGATTCTTAAATTTTTATCTCATTTTATTTTTTTAGAACTAATTTATAAGGAATCTCTAAAAGAACTATAAAACATTCATAGATTCTATTATAATTAAAGGAGAGTCTACATTATTTTATAAAATTCCATTTATTTATAATAGTACCTCTTTCTCTATGCTTTTAATAATAAAATAGAGTAAAATAAATATAAAAATGATTCTGAGGAATTTCTTCTGTTAAGAATGCAATAGTAAATTGATTAATTAAAAGAATTTTAAATATTCTCTTAGTATCTCTAAATAAATTTCATCCAAAACATTATTTTAAACAATTTTCAAGAGATTTTTCGTTATATTTCTATTCTCATAAATTGCTGCATTCAAATCTTCTCTAATGAAAAATCTATAACTTGTTCTTATTCCCAAAATAATCCAACTTTAACTTTTATTTATAGATTTTCTTAATCTAAAACCCATTTTTCATAAATTTCTTCAAATTTTTAATGCATTCTATTAAATTTACTATCACTAGGGATTTACATATCTTCCCTCAAATCTCCCTCATCATTTAAATCTTTCAAAAATTAATACAAAATTCAATAATTATCATTGTTTGAAAAATGATAGTAAGATTAAAAACTAAAATTTGTTTTAAATTTAAATTTATTATATATCATTTTTAAATTTGAGTTTATATTCATTAAGCACAGTTCATAATTGACATATTTGAATTGATATGAATGTATTTTAACGTTTTTATCTTAAGTTTGTGTGTTTCCAACTTTATGATGTAAATCAATAATAGTATATTGTAGGAATACATTCGAAATTGGGAAAATATAATTAATTAAATTAATAATAAATCAAAATCGTGGCAGTTAAAGTTTGCCAATTTGAACGATCTTGGGCTCATTCGATAGAGAATTCAAAATTAGCTGGACTTTACTATTGGCGGTACTATTTTATTGTATCTCTGGAGCGAGATAACTAGACTTTAATTAAACGCCTCTAAATTCAATAAATTATACTCTCATATTAAAGTGAAGTTATCTCGCTCCAGAGATACAATAAAATATTACCGCCAATAGTAAAGTCCAGCTAATTTTGAATTCTCTATCGAATGAGCCCAAGATCGTTCAAATTGGCAAACTTTAACTGCCACGATTTTGATTTATTATTAATTTAATTAATTATATTTTCCCAATTTCGAATGTATTCCTACAATAGTATGTAAATTAGATTTTTGGCTTTTTTATTTAACTTAAATCTGTCATTTTTTATCGGAAGCAATTATAAGGTGGGATTTTCCTAAATCCTTCTAAAAGTCCCTTAATGATAAAAATTTTAAATAATTGAATAATTTTTATCAAATTATTGAAATAAAATTAATAATATTAAAGCTAATAATATTGATCATTAATTTTTCAAAATAAATGGTTGTAGTAATTAATTAAAATAACTGATTAGATTAATAAATTTATAGATTAATTAATAATATGGGTTTTAGTAACGCATACTGCCATCTTTACTTACCTAATTGGGTTTTCTTTTTCTTTGATTAAATATCAAGTTAGTTGACCAAATCAATTCTTCCTTAGCTAAATCAAATTTTTTAAATAACTTCTCAGTTTATCACTAATTAAAGTTCACACTCATCCACCTATTTAAAAATTTGTGTTTTAAATGTGCGATAATACTAAGAAATTATATTATTCAGATGATTTATCGACGATCCCTATATACTACAATGATGTTAAAATATACTAATCTTAATGACTTCGATCGATAACAATCAATTTTGGGAGTAGATAAATAAAAGAAATAATGAAAATGGTTATAAGTCACATACTAATAATATCTATGACCAACTAAAAAAAACCTTGAATTTTATTTTTTTTTAAATGTAAAGTATGTTTAAAATTACAATTTGTAATTCATTACAGTTCTTTGTATTTTAAACTTTTTAATTTCCTAATGTTTTGTATTTTATTAATAATGCAATTATCAAAAATAATGCCTTGTTTGTTTATAATGTTATTCTTGTAAGCTGCTGTGACAATAAATGGGTGATCTTGTATAAATATAATATCCACTTAAATCTCTATAGTATCAAATTCTATGAACTCCAAATCTTCCCCAGATTAGTCATTGACTTAGATTTTGACTGATTTGTTCTTTTATTAATATTTGGATGTAAAATTGTTATGATTTTCCATCATAGATTTATAAAATTCTTTTGCAATAAATTTATTAAATTACTGTTTTAATCATTCATGAATCAATTAAATCTAATGTTATTTAAAAAATATTTTATTTTAATATTTACATCTCATATAAAAATCTTTATATGGAAATGTCAAACAATTTAATCTTAAATAAATTTTTCACACTAACAATGATTTAATATAGTATTTTAAACAATTCTAAGAATTAATAAAACTTATTAGCATAGGCAATCAAAACCCCAAAACCCCTTAATGAGGTTTATAAGTGCTTTGATTTGTAGGGAATTTGTTAGGGGTTGGGGTTATTAATAGGTTTTAATGTGAAATTTATTGTAAATGTATTTAATTTAATCACTCATAATGCACTTTTGGATCATGTGGTAGAGGCCTGAAGTTTATCTTACTTAACCACAACTCTATCTGCTCTATTGATATGTCTGATCTTGAGTTTGGTTTTATTATTATTGACTCTGCCATTTGTTTCATTGATTGAGATACTCTTGTTTTGTCAATAAATTGCTTTATTCTTTGTTTGGATCCTTCTCGCACCTTGTAGACTAATATTCATTGCGCGGCATATCGCACTCTATGATTATTGCTGCCATAGCCCACACATCCCATTGAAAGTCACCATCTCTCCAGTCTTCTCTTTCTGGATAATAGCCTGGAGTTCCCATAACACTTCCAAGCCTTGATACTTCCACTCTTAATGATCTGTTGAAATCAATAATTGTTACTGTCACGGGTGAAAAGTTCAACATTATATTCTCAGGCTTGAGATCCCTGTGAACAAAGCCTAACTTATGAAGTTCTTTGATACCTTGAATAGCTTAGGTTGCTATTAATGCAAGCTATCTATGATTTCTTTGATCAGATATGAAATCTCTGAGTGTCATTTCAAAGAGTGGTAGTCTGAAAGCCACATGATCTTTGGCTAGGAGAACAGCATCTAGCTTTATTAAGTATTTGCACTCTTTAAACTTAGCCTGAGTGAGTACTTAATACTCATTAGTAAACTCCATTTAATATTTATCATCACTAAGGAGATAGTTGAAAGGATATACCTTGTAAGCATACTGATGATCCTTAATAACTTTCTTGTCATAGGAGTCTTCTAGAATTAGGTAGCTTTAGAGAGAAGTATCTAAATCAGTCTATGCTAGTACTGGAATTTTCTTGTATTATATTTTAATCATGATTTTAGTGACCTCTGATGCTAAGTGGTTGCGTGGAATCCTCACATACTCTGATTCGCTTGCTTGTTAAAGCTCAGCAGCTTAAAGAGGTTCCCTTGCTTTTCTTTTGTTGAGCAACTTCAGTTGAGTGTCTTAATCTTCAACTTCTATCTCTTTCTTGTGGGCTTTTAAAAGATGCTTCTTTAAATCTCTTGTATGAGAGTACTGCTTATGGCACTCAAAGCAATCATACTTTCCATCAACTTTGTCATGCTTTAAGTAAACAGTAGGCTTAGCTTCCTTATGGACCTTCATATGCCTGTACCAGCTAGATTTATGAGTGAAGTCTCTTTCACACTTCTCACAAAAATATACTTCAACTTCCTCTGCTTACATAGAAACTTCATTTCTAACTTTCTCCTCCTCTCTGTCTCCGACACACTTGTTTGCCATTAATTTTCTATTATTAATTTCAATTTTAATAACAGAGACCTCAAGTGATAGCTCTGGTTGTTCTTAAGTGAGTTCATCTCACAGCTATCACACTTTTTATTGCTGCCAAAGGTAAGTCTCATTTAGTTTGATGGAAGTGCTGTTGTTTTTCTTAAAATGTTAGCGCTCATATTTAAATTTGATTTAAAATTATAAAACTGCCTCTATAACTGAGAGCTTATATGAGAGCTTTGCAAGTCTACAAGTTTCAAGGGAGGTTCTTGGAGTACTAGAGAAGAAATATGAGTGTTAAGAGACGATCCAGCTCTAAATATGGGTGAGGAAGTAACCATTTTTACTTTCAATAATAAGTTGATTATAGTACGTACCGATTTAGGAGGTGCACCTAATTAAGTACGTACTGCTTTAGGAGGTATTTTGTGATTTTATGATTAAAATTAGGGTGCTCCTAATTAAGTACTAGCTTTAATTAATGCTCCTAATTAAGTACTAGCATTTTAGGAGCTGCTCCTAATTAAGTACGTACCAATTTAAATTTAAAAATATGGAACTATAACAGTAGAAATTGATATCTATCTCTCAAGTTTGAAACCAGTTCTCAAAACCTTCTCCATATCCTTCTTAGAGGTTGACCTCCTATAGGATGCCCATATTTAATAGTAGGCTTTACTGAGGTATATAATTGAAATCAATAAACTTAAATTTGAATATCATTTCTTAGATCTGTAAACAAGATGGAGTCAATGAATGATGCAATGAAAAAAGTGCAAGCACAAGAATTGATTCAAAGATTTAGAGGCAAGGAGGATTTGCATCGCTACCTGGTGCAGCAAGGTAATGAACTCATAGTAACTAATCTTGATTATCTAGTTGGTTTGTTCCTGCCAACGATGGAAGGTACTAAAATTTCATTTCTAAGAGCAATACTCTGCGAAGAGAAGAAAGCTTTGAAAACTTAAGATGTAAAGTTTGCAGAGATTCCAAACTATCCAGAGATTTCAGTGACTAACTTATATGATGATGCTATGAACGACCCAGAGGTTTCGCAGTACCTTCCCACTAAGAAGCAGTTGTCAAACAAACTACCTGAAAGAAACTATTTCTTTGGCATACTTGCAACAATTAAAGGTGATTACTTGAAAGAAATTATTCAAGAATCTCATAAGAAGAGGTACAGCATCTCATCAGAAGATAAGGAAAAGCAAGGGATCAAGATAAGTGAGAGCTGGCTATCAGAGCTGCAGAAGCACCCTTATATTTCTAGTAAGATTTGTAACTTAACTCTTTAAAAAAATCTGGAACTGGCATCTTCTTGATGAAGGAATAGAGCAAGCTTCACAGAGAGCGAAAGTCACAGACAAAGTATGAAGTTAGCAAGAGACTCTATTCAAATATTTAGCCTCCAGAGTAAATGAACATAGATGCTGGAGCTGGCAGCAAGAGAAGAAACTTAGGAGGAGGGAAGCAAGAAGTAGAAGAAAAGAAAGAGAAGCCAGCTCCCTCTTAAGATTTTTAAATGTGACTTATATATTCATTAACTTAACTACACAACTTATTTATATACATTCACTCTCCCTTCTTTAGCACACTTTTAAGCCAATTAATTATCTTCTCTCTTCGCTGAGCTTTTAATAAAGTCTACTGTATCGATAGGTAGGTCATGCATCAAGTGGTAGAGCAGCAGTTTCTTGTAATGGCCTTTTAATATACCCCAATAGAACTCAATTCCATTTAACTGTGGACTGTAAGGTACGTTGAACACTGGCGTTATTCTAAGTTGTTCATAACTCTTCCTTGTTTCTTTAGTCTTATGAACAGAGAGATTATCAACAAACAGTATAATCTCTATTTCAGGGTACTTCTCGCTCAGCTGTTCTAAGAAATTAATATACTGCTCTGTCTTAATAGAGCGAGGATGAATAAGATAAGTTTCTAAACCAGCATCCTCGCTAATACCTCCAAGAATTGCCATTGTTTATACCTTGACTTTCTAGTCATACACTTCTATGTTGCTATGTCTCTTATACCAAGACTTCTAGATGAAAGTGTTGAATGTAAACACAGCCTCATCAGCATGAATAAACTTAATATTATTCTATTAGGCTCTCTGCATTTAATTATAAATATAATTTAAGTTGTTGTTGTAAAATGGCAGAGTGAAATCAATTACTCTCTTGATACGATTAACACCTTTGTAAGAGATACCATTTCGTTTATAGATGTTGGCTATAGACTAAGCAGAGATCTTCAACTCAGGGAACTGGCGGTGAAACATAGTAGCTCGGTGGTCGAGAGAGAAGTGAGCCCAATACTTCAAAGTTTTTTCATTAATAAGATAGTCAATATGCTTCTATTGAAACTTTGACTTCCTCTAAGGCATAGAATTCAGCTATTATTGCTTAAGTTATACTGCTATAAGGCAGTAGGAGCGAACAGTTGAAGGACTTCGCTTTAAGAGCAGTGCAATTGACTTATAATTAAGTACTGGTTTGACTTACTCACTGTATAAATCACATCCAAATCGCAGTTTAAACACTAAATCTATATACTCCTCATCATAAATAGACCCCAAAAGCTTGCTATTTTTGTCTCGCATTTAATTAATAACCCCAACCCCTAACAAATTCCCTACAAATCAAAGCACTTATAAACCTCATTAAGGGGTTTTGGGGTTTTGAATGTAAAAACTTGTCATATAGCTATATGAGGGGAAAAGAAATTTCAACTCTTAGATTTATGAGTATAATAAGTATGAACATGGTTTCTGTATAAATGAGATGCTCACTCAATATCTATCTGAATTTTCTCATTGTTTTCTGATTTTATCTATCGCTTTTATGATCTTATCTGGCTCTATGATTGCAGTTCCTGAATCTTTTCTTTAAGTAAGAAGATCTCTCTCACTTTCGCAGCAAACTACACAGAAGGGCTTCATCGAAACGTCTCTCATCTGAACTTCTTGGCCATTTCTGAAATCTTAGTACAACTGATTTCTATTTTATGATTAAGTTGGGCTTTGATGAATATGAGAAAGTCTTTGAATCTAAAATTCAGTCACAGATCTTTTCCTTTCATGAATTTTTCTGCTTTTCTAATTAGTGAAAGTTTTTAAGTAATTCACAAAGAATTTATGAACGTTATTGAACACTCTTTTATTGCTCTCTATGTAGTCTTAAGCTTATTCTTTAACTGATTTCATAAATTGTCGACCTTTTTGGCTTGGAATGTGGTTTGCTGCAACTTTTGAAAATGCTGCCAGAACAATTCTACTCATGACTCTACCATCAGAATAATCTTCTTTGAGGTAAGTGTAAATGTCCAGGAACCCTTGATTGATGTATTTAACAGTGTGATCATAATTTATCTTATATGAAAATTATTCTATTTCGTTTAAAAGAAAAGCATTTTTATCTTTGTACCCATATATAACACGTTGATTACATTTATTAATAAATTTGTGACTATCTTTTAAGCGCTTGAATTCACCATTAACACTTTTCAACATCATTTGAGCTATTACTGAGAACTCATTTAAAAGGGCCCCTTCTAATTCATTTATGTTCTTGAGATTTCTTACAAGATTGATCCAACCTTGAAGCTCAGCCATGAAGTGTAGAGTTTCAGTAGGCAAGTCATTGCTTTCGTGAAAATCATCCTTTTTGATTTCGGAAAGGAAGAAAGTCTTACTGTCAGAAAGCATAAAATTGCTGGTGTAATTTTAGTTACATCCATTTCCTGCATTTAAAGGTTTAGTCTGGTTATTCAAGCTGTTGCAACGAGTTGGTGGGCATAAATTATTTGATACTTCTAAATTGAACATTTAAGAAGTCAGGATTACAAATAGTACCAAATGGGTCTCCTTAGAAAGAGGTCTGTGCAAGTTGAATGATTTAGCATTGACTTCTGCACTATTGTCAAATCTGATTCTCTTATGAGGGATTTAGTCTGATCTTCCTTTAAAGTTTCTAGCACAATCCTAAATTCTTTGCTCGGAATAAGTCACTTCGAGATTTTACTGATTCTGAACATTTTTTTCAGCTATATCATCCTCTAGCTTTTGGTATCTCTTTGAGTTTAATTGTATTCTCATCCAGAAAAGTCTTTTAAAAATAAGTTCGTTTTCTCTGGAAAACAATTGAAAGTTGAAATCCACTCTAATTATATTTTTCTTCATCGAATTGATTTTTAAGCATTTTTTCAAATATGCTAAATTATGTAAACTCTTGTAATTATTTAAATATACATGTTTTATCAATGAAACTCAATATTTAATTCATTGGGGAATCAAAACCTCAAAAATGAGGTTTATAAGTGCTTTGATTTGTAGGGAATTTGTTAGGGGTTGGGGTTATTAATTAAATGCGAGACAAAAATAGCAAGCTTTTGGGGTCTATTTATGATGAGGAGTATATAGATTTAGTGTTTAAACTGCGATTTGGATGTGATATATACAGTGAGTAAGTCAAACCAGTACTTAATTATAAGTCAATTGCACTGCTCTTAAAGCGAAGTCCTTCAACTGTTCGCTCCCACTGCCTTATAGCAGTATAACTTAAGCAATAATAGCTGAATTCTATGCCTTAGAGGAAGTCAAAGTTTCAATAGAAGCATATTGACTATCTTATTAATGAAAAAACTTTGAAGTATTGGGCTCACTTCTCTCTCGACTAACGAGCTACTATGTTTCACCGCCAGTTCCCTGAGTTGAAGATCTCTACTTAGTCTATAGCCAACATCTATAAACGAAATGGTATCTCTTACAAAGGTGTTAATCGTATCAAGAGAGTAATTGATTTCACTCTGCCATTTTACAACAACAACTTAAATTATATTTATAATTAAATGCAGAGAGCCTAATAGAATAATATTAAGTTTATTCATGCTGATGAGGCTGTGTTTACATTCAACACTTTCATCTAGAAGTCTTGGTATAAGAGACATAGCAACATAGAAGTGTATGACTAGAAAGTCAAGGTATAAACAATGGCAATTCTTGGAGGTATTAGCGAGGATGCTGGTTTAGAAACTTATCTTTATTCATCCTCGCTCTATTAAGACAGATCAGTATATTAAGTTCTTAGAACAGCTGAGGGAGAAGTACCCTGAATAAGAGATTATACTGTTTGTTGATAATCTCTCTGTTCATAAGACTAAAGAAACAAGGAAGAGTTATGAACAACTTAGAATAACGCCAGTGTTCAACGTACCTTACACTCCACAGTTTAATGGAATTGAGTTCTATTGGGGTATATTAAACTCAATGTTTACTTTTCATCTAGAGTTTTATCAATATTTAATAATTTCATAATTATAACTCTGTTAAAGAGTAGATAATAATATAAATTGACTTATAAAATGACTTAATTGTCCTATTTTTAATATAAAAATGCTTAAGTAAGTTGGCGCCAAAGAAAATGTCAGATTGCGCCATTAACTCTAATTAATATATCTATCATTAGTGTCAGTTGGCGCCAAAGAAAATGTCAGATGGCGCCTAAAGAAAATTTTTGTATTTTAAAAATTAAATCTTATCAATTCCCAATAAAAAAATTTATGATTAAAAACCTTATTTATAAAGGTATCAACTTAATAAAATTTAGCTATAAATATTTAATAAAGCTTAAAAAGTAGTATTTTGCTCAATAAAACGAAAATTTTTGATCAATTATCTGTTGATCTAATTTTATATGAAGCATAAAAAAATTAACTTAAATTCTAGAATGAAATTAATGAAATTTCACAGCCATTTTAAAGTAAAGTCAGTTAAATAAAATAAATTTTTTCATAAAAAAATGAAGGTTTTTTAAAAATAATTTTTGATAAAATTTTAAGTTTTATTGTTTTATATTTCTCTATTACTTTAATTCTTTTCATTAAATGAAAAGATTATTCTCATATTTTATAGGGTTTCAATTAATTTATTTTTTAATTTAATTAAGAGTTTAATAAGTTAACTATAAAATTAATTCTAATTAAAGAATTCATTATGAGATTAAATTATAAAACTTATTAGTAAAATTAATTTGAAATACTCTCAAATAATCTTAAACTTACTAATATAAATAAAGTAATTATTGTTATTTTAAGCTTAGTTTGAGAAACTTAAATTTTTTAGATTCTTGTTAAAAATTTACAAATTAAAGACTTACTTATAATAAATTATCATTGATAAAAAATAAATTAAAATAGAGGTATTTTTAAAAGAAAAATTATAAGTCCAATAAAAAACAAAAAAATCTAAAATTTTAAGAGTTTATTTCTGTGTATTAAGTGAAATAGTATAAGTGAAAGAATGTTAAATAAAATTAGTTTGGTCCATTTTTGTCATTAAAAAGTCAAATGTTGAAATTATAGTTGATAAAGCTCATTATAAGCTAAAGTATGAAAATTATACATAAATTGATTGAATTATTTACAAAAAATCTATATACATTGGAATCATAAGATAAGTATAATAAAGGGTAAAGCGTAGTATTAAATATTATATGAATAAATTTTATATTTTTAGATTTTGTTAGAGTTTGTAATATTTTGTTATAGTTTGTTATATTTTGTTAGACTTTTAAAAACTACAATTAATTAATCGATTAACTTTAAAGTAATTAAAGAGTTATGATTTATATCCTTTCACTATTGATAAATTTATGCATCATCCTAGAATAATGCTTATGGGGTTTTGGGGTTTTGGGGTTTAAAAGGCCATTACAAGAAACTGCTGCTCTACCACTTGATGCATGACCTACCTATCGATACAGTAGACTTTATTAAAAGCTCAGCGAAGAGAGTAGATAATTTATTGGCTTAAAAGTGTGCTAAAGAAGGGAGAGTGAATGTATATAAATAAGTGTTGTAGTTAAGTTAATGAATATATGAGTCACATTTAAAATTCTTTAGAGGGAGCTGGCTCTCTTTCTTTTCTTCTTCTTCTTGCTTCCCTCCTCCTAAGTTTCTTCTCTTGCTGCCAGCTCCAGCATCTATTTTCATTGACTCTGAGGCTAAATATTTGAATAGAGTCTCTTGCTAACTTCATACTTTGTCTGCGACTTTCGCTCTCTGTGAAGCTTGCTCTATTCCTTCATCAAGAAGATGCTAGTTCCAGATTTTTCTAAAGAGTTAAGCTAAAAATCTTACTAGAAATATAAGGGTGCTTCTGCAGCTCTGATAGCCAGCCCTCACTTATCTTGATCCCTTGCTTTTCCTTATCTTCTGATGAGATGCTGTACCTCTTCTTATGAGATTCTTTAATAATTTCTTTCAAGTAATCACCTTTAATTGTTGCAAGTATGCCAAAGAAATAGTTTCTTTCAGGTAGTTGTTTGACAACTACTTCTTAGTGGGAAGGTACTGCGAAACCTCTGGGTCGTTCATAGCATCATATATAAGTTAGTCACTGAAATCTCTGGATAGTTTGGAATCTCTGCAAACTTTACATCTTAAGTTTTCAAAGCTTTCTTCTCTTCGCAGAGTATTGCTCTTAGAAATGAAATTTTAGTACCTTCCATCGTTGGGAGGAACAAACCAACTACATAATCAAGATAAGTTACTATGAGTTCATTACCTTGCTGCACCAGGTAGCGGTGCAAATCGTCCTTGCTTCTAAATCTTTGAATCAATTCTTGTACTTGCACTCTTTTCATTACATCATTCATTAACTCCATCTTGCTTACAGATCTAAGAAATGATATTCAAATTTAAGTTTATTGATTTCAATTATATACCTCAGTAA
>ARYC01003365.1:0-13058 GCA_000711775.1 Oxytricha trifallax | reverse complement strand
ACTGCCTCATCAGTGTGTATGAACTTTATATTATGCTCTTTAGCCCTTTGCATTAAATCAAATATATAATTTAAATTATCCTTATAAAATGGAACATTAAAGTCAATCACTCTCTTAATACGATTGACTGTCTTGTAAGATATTCCGTTCTTTTTATATATGTTTGCTATAGATTAAGCAGATATGTGAAGCTCAGGAAATTGGCGATGAAACATCACAGCCCTCTAGGCCAGAGAGAAGTGAGTCCAGTATTTAAGAGTCTTATCATTAATTAAATAATCGATATGATTCTGCTAAAATTTTAAGGGTCTCTTAGGCTTAGAATTAAGATGCTATCTCTTTAAATTCAATGCTAATAGACAGTGAGACCTAACAGTAGCATGAGATTTATGGAGTAACCTTGCTTTAGAAGTGTAATTAAGGATAGGCTTGAGTTGATCATTATATTCATCACATCCATAACGCAACTTAAACAATAAATCTATATACTCACTGTCATAAACAGACCCCAAACCTCGCATATACTCACTTAAATTACTAATATTTAAAGATTAAACCCCTACATAGATAGACCCTATTAAAATCCTAATAAATTATGCACTAATAGTCTACTTTTATCAATCAAAAACTCAATCAAACTACTAAAAGAGTTATGGGGTTTTGATTGCCTTCGAAGTAACATTGAAAAGTCTGAAATTGAGGACATATTTTTCTCAAAATATCAGATGTTAATAATTTTCTAAGAAAAATATAAAGATTCAAATTTTGGAATTCTTTACAACTACTTTGATATCTAAAACCCATTCCCTCATCTCATTAGGAATATTTCTAAAAAATTTATAATAAATTTTATTAATCTATTTAAATAATAGATAATATTCACTCAATTATCAGCTTGGAAGATGACGCTTTGATATATGTACAGTTCAATAGTAATAACAGAAAAAATGATTAAAATCTCTCCCTAGTTAAATTTTTTAATCAATATTTATATCTATAACTCTATATACAAATTACAATAATTCTTTTTCTTTTAACTATAATTTTTGTACGTTAAATTGAGAATAAACCACAATACTAGACAATTATTTGAAGTTTAAAACCTAAACTTGAAATATTTCATAAGAGAGGGATACGATGTTGATGTTAAATTTAGCAAATACTACACCAGAAACCCATCTTACTATCATTTTACTTATAAGAATCAAACATTGGTTCTCTAATTCTTCCAGAAGTACATTATTTTATAATTTTAATGTTAAATTTAAAGATAATTCCTTACAATTACTTATCAAGTATTCTCTAATAAAATTGATAAAACCACATTCTATTGTTTGATGTAGAGAGTTTTAATTTCTTGGGATCATTTGAGTTTAGTTTGAAAAACTATTACATAGAGTACTCAGAGGAGAATATTTATTTAGTAGAAGATATACCTTTTACTAATTAGCCATTCCAGAAGCTTTACTCTCATTCGAGGTTTCTAGAGGGTATTTTATAAGTTTTTATAATAGTTTTGGTTTTATTAGATTATAAATCTCTATATTTTTTATATATGTTGATAAAATAGTAAAATATCATAGAATCAGTTATAAGACTATCAATAAATAAGATGCATATAATTATAGACATGAGAGAGTAAAAAATGAGAATTGTAGATGCTCACAATTAGGAAATAAGTTACATTTCTATGAATCATAATTCTATCATTGAGAGCAGTTCCTAACATTATCTAGTAGATTAAACTCGATTAAGTGATCCTGAAATTCATAAGTACTAATCTTTATTTAGTACTTCTTTGAGTTTTTATATAGATTGAATAATAAGATTAATTTTAAGTACATCAAAGGTTTGGACATGGATCAATTGACTTAACATACCGACCAAGAAAATACAACGTTTTTGCATTAAATAATAAAGTTTTCAGCACAGACGCTTGATATTTATGCTTAGAGACTTCAAACTTTATCACCCCAAGTGGCAGGCAAATTTCCACTTTTGCTCATGAAAAACCTATAAAATTAAACAGTTTTAGATATCGCCATCCAAGACAACTATCAATATTAATCGTAAATAGAATTTGACAATAAATTTAATGATAACAAACTGAGTTTATTTGTTAAATATTAGAAAGTGCAGATTTTATTCGATATCATCATTAAATACCAGAATCAAACATTTTTTAATGAAGTAATTGACAAGCATTTATGCTTTTTACTCAAGTAAAAGTTCAGTTTGAGGGAGTATTTTGAAAGCGATTTGCCTATGAGTAAAATTGTGACAACTTCATTTTCTGAAACTGAAAACCTTATGTAAGAAATAATTTATATATATTAGGCGTTGATAAGATAAGTTTTTTAAAAAATGAGCTACCTTAAGTTGAGTGTTATTTTTAGATTTTATTTAAAAACCATGAGATCAAGCAAATCATATCAGACTTTGATCAGGAAGAGCATGTAACATACATTTTTAAGAAATATAAGCAATTGGCAGATGAACAGCATTCTATAAATCACGATTTAAAAATTAATAATAGTTACAAGCAAAATAAGTCAGAGGAAGTTGAAATTAAAACACAAATTGAATATCATTTGATTAATATGCCAGAGACACTCACTAATCCTTATTATAATTAGAATTTAATTAATAAATTCTTTTTAATAAGTTAATATATTTATATAATATTAAATCCAAACTTTATAGAGCAACTAGCTTTACAAGATGATATGGAAATCTTTGAGACTCCCTTAATACAGACTATCATCAACTTCAAATGGCATAAATACCTAAATTATTTTATTAAATTTTCAATTAAACATTATTTAAATGAGATGTCATATTTGAAATTATAAAAAATACACATAGAAGTTCTTCATCTTTCACTTTTGCCTGTTTATGGTATTCTTGATGGCTTATATTACAGATATCTATTTTATCATAGTTTCTTAGGGTATTATGAGTGAGGAATCAAATTATGAGAGAAATTTGGGGCATTAACTTAATTTTAACTATTTTATGATAAACCCTAATTCTACTCAAGTAATATATAATTAATACAATTTTGTATAATTACATAAGTCCAAAGATAATTTGCTTAATTTACATTATAATTATGGAAATTTTCGAAGCACAGATAGTATATCACGCTAGCCTCAAGATCTATATGGAGGATGTCTGGAATTTAAATGATTAAATTTTCGCAGTCCTTTATATAGCAATTGTCATAGTAGACTTAAGTGATGCTAGTATTTAAGGCTTGATAATTATGCATTCTATTATGATCATGATAATTTATAAAATTAAATTATTGAAGTAAGTAAAAACACAAATGCAATTAATTTAGATAATCATGGTGCTTTTCATTAAATTGTGCCAGAATTTAAGAATATTCTAAGGTTTCAGTTTCTAAGTGAGTATGTTGCGGGCTGTAGTTAATGATCTAAAATACTTTATTTCACTGTATGCCTTCGTGATTATTATGTATGGGTTGATTTTCAGCTTACTCAATATCCAAACAGATGCAGCATTAGATGAAATTATTGTTTTTTTATTGGAATTAAATATAAAAAAGTATATAGTAATTAATATAAATTGCGATGATGGTTCAAATGAGTAATCATACTATAAAGGGGTGAGTTACTTTGGGTACTTTATTATGGCTTTTAGAGCAAGCACAGGAGATTTCTAGGTCGACAACTTTAATCAACTTGAGGATAAACATATTATATTCGCTTGGATTATTTGGATTTCAGCTGTGCTCTTTCTCAATATCATTTATTTAATATAATTTATTTACTTGAAAATAAAGAACCTTACTTACTTTAATCGTTAATATAGTATTAAATGAAAATTGTTAATATCATATTGCTAAACTTCATTATTGCAGTTATTTCAGAGTCCTATGATAAAGTGATGTAAAAAATGGTGGCTGAGTCCTACAAAATAAAATGCCAATTAATTAAAGAAAGAGAACTATACTACAAAGGTAATGACTTCAAGAATAGAGAATTATTTCCTAGATATTTAATTCTCAGGAAACCAGTTCAAGACAACCTTGATAAAACCAATTTTTATATATATATTACATCATTTTTATAAAGATTTAAAACCCCATAATAAAGTCATAATCTGTGACGATTCTTAAAATTTAAATTTCAAATTACCTTGATGATGAAAATGCAAATGAGTGGCAAGGTTTTGTGAAAGACATAAAGAGAACTATAATTAAAAGTCAATAGTAGTAAATGGATTTGAATAAAACAAGACTCGATCACTTGGCCAATGACATGAATAACAGATTCACTCTATTAGAGAAACAAGTCTAAAAGATCAATGATTTTATTTTGAATATAATAATTTATTATAATTAGATTTTTTATTTAATTGATAAATTTATGGTATTTTATTAACTATGAAACGCTCGCCAAAAACATGGAAATATAACAAAAAGAGATGGCTCAATTCATGTTAAAATTACAAGAAAATTGACATAAAATTAAAAATGAGTGAAGAATGATAAAATTATAATTATCATCAATTTCTTTAGACATATTTTAATTTTTTACAGCTTTATTTATTCTTAATCTTTTTTAAAATTTTTATTTAATAAAATGTATATGGATTGGAAATTCGAAAAATAAATTATAATAAAAATTTATCATTATGTTATGAATAATTGCCTTTCTTAATTAATTTTGAAATTTATTTATAAAATATACTTAAAATTATGGATTATAGCAGGTTATCAAACGCTTCAAATTAAGTGAACAGTAATCAGAACAGCGCCAGGAAGCTGCAAGATTAAACGATATCTTCCCCTAATCAAAATATTGATAATAGCTTCTAAAGAGATGAAATCGATTCTTAGCTGGATATTAGCTTGAAAGATAATAAAAAGATTGGGTTAATGAATCAGCAGAGGGTTTTGAAGTCACAGTTAGATGTTAACGGTTATGTAAATATATTTATACGAATAATGAGCAATTAAATTTTGAGAAAATGGATTTAAATAATAGAGAAATTCAAGTTATGACTAAGATCCAAGAAGTTAGACTATAATCAGTAATAAATCAAATAATCTTGCTAATCCAGAGAAGCAGACAAAAGTTAAATAAAAGCTAAATTCTGTGAAAGGCAGCAGACCAACATCAGCTAATAGAAGAGACAAATCGAGTAGTTAGATGTCTCATGTAATTATAATATTATTTAGGATATCTTATATATTTCACATAGAGTTATGGAAGAATTAATTAATTTTAATAGCGCTCATGTTATATAAGAAGAATTGACGATTAATTAGAGATAAACGTTGACCTTGCCACCTCTAAAACTTTAAACAGGAGGTACAAGTATCTAGCAGTTACAGCTCTCTAATAATATTCACATTTAAAAGGACTAAGAATAAATCCATGACTTGAGCATATTTAAAAAATCAAACTTTTAGTTTTTTATTATTGGAATTAAAAATTATATAAAGCAATCAGACTCTAATCATGACACCAGACTAAACCATAGGTTAGACATTGCCACTATTGAAATAAAGAGAT
Source organism: Oxytricha trifallax (assembly GCA_000711775.1). Taxonomy (NCBI): domain Eukaryota; phylum Ciliophora; class Spirotrichea; order Sporadotrichida; family Oxytrichidae; genus Oxytricha; species Oxytricha trifallax. Next base: position 7,512 of record ARYC01003365.1, on the reverse strand, counting down.
TTGGATATTGAAAGAGACACCACAAAACAACCTCAAAGTAAAATTAGATAATCATTGATGAACAGGTTTTTTAATAAATTATTTCTTTTCTGCCTATATTTTTAGGTTTTACTATTTATAATAATAATAAGAGTTTGGTGGGCCATCTCCACAGGTACACCCTGAAAATAACTATTTTTCATAAAATCCTTTGATGAATAGAGATGAAATAGAATTATCAGAGGAATCTATAAATGATAGAGAAGTCTAAGATAATCAAATACAAGGAAAGCAGCATGATCTACTTGATATTGCTTAATAAATAAGATTTTTATAAATAATTTAATAATTAAAATCTCCTAAATCAAATCATTATACAATTAAATTAAATTTAATTATATAAAACCTTTGTTTATCATCATAAATATGCATAAGTCTATATACTTACAATCAAAATTATAATATATTTGCAATAAAAACCTACATTTAGATATAAAAGAAGAAGTAATTGAAAATTAAGGGTTGACATAGTCTGAAATAAATTAAAGATAGAAGTTTTTCGATGAATTTCTTCGTGAAAATTCATACATAGTGCCATCTAATGAATAAGTTGATTCCTGATCAATTATGCTTGATCATTTTGGCATTGATTAATATATTTTATAAAGAGATTTATTTTGAAATATGATTTACTCAAACGATTAGAGTTTTATTTTGTAAATAAAATTATATTATATAATTTTACACTAAATAGTTATTATATTAATGTATTTTAATTACAGGATATTATCATAAGAGCATATTTAAGTATAATAGAAAATTCTTAACTTAATTATGATGCAGTCTATCAAAAATATCACATTATTATATTAAATATTGATGATATTCAGTAGGATGGGATTAAAAAGATAGAAGAGGAGGAAAATGATTAAGATTAAAATGAAGACATGGAAGATGAAGATGATGAATTCTACAATGATGGAAATCATTCAGATAATCAAAACAGACATGAATTTAATATTTTTAAAACATTTAATTGTAATAGATTGACAATAAAAAGTCAATCAAATTATTAATCTCTTATATAATTAACCACAATAACGATCTGCAAATTGATGGGTAGATGCGTCATGAACTGAAAAAAGCGAATTCCCGCAGAGTGAAGGTGCTCTCTAAGAATTCTTGGTACATACATGACAACATCCTCTTCAATTTAGAGGTTAAGCAAGGTCTGAATTCTATGGATTATTTTGGGGATGATAAAGAACCAATCGATTAATTTCTTAATAATACAATTCCAGCCAAAGTTCAAATTAATATACTTATAAATAGAGTTTTTCAAGCGAATCTTTAATTTATAATTTAATATTCTAATCTCTTCATTTATTTAATTAAAGTCCAAGCTTTGAAAAAGTACAAGAATCCCTATAATGGTTTAGAGGAATTTCACGAGTTTAATATGATAGATTTTGATATAAATCACGACTTTGAAACACTAAACATAGAGAGTAATATATGTGTGGCTTTGTATCATCTCCCAGAGTTTGTTAAGATTAAAACCATTGACTTGCCGCTTGCTTATATACATATATTAATAATTAATGATATTCTAGGTTGATCATATGAATGTTCTATTATAGCTGATAAATGAAAAAATTATTTAGTATTTTTTTAATTTTTTCTATGCGAGCAAACTTTAAAATTAGTAAATTATTATCATTTTTAAAAACTATAGATGTTAAGCATTTTATATAAAATAAGATTTACAAGGCGAATGTAATATTTATGTAAATTATCTAATAAAGCATTTAATCATTTTTTATTACATCGAGATTGCAAGTTGTCTGTATCAAACCAGAACAAATTATAAATTTACAACAAAAACTTTGTTCTCTTCGTCTTTTTGGAATCAAAATTGCAAGAATAAGTGAAAAAGAAAGTTAATTTTCTTGAAGTGATAGCTGAGAAAATTAGATAAACATACATGAAGAATCTATAATATTTTTATCAATTCATATATAAGACAAGATTTATTTGGAAAAAAAATTATGTGAATTACAATTATAGATTCATTAAGAATCAAATGGAAGCTTAAAAATTGAAAAATAATTCATAATAGAGCACAGGAGATGACAACTAGGAGCATAAATAAGATTTTAAACCAAAGGAATCTGTCAAGTTTGTGCCTTAAACTTTCGTGGAGAGGGTAAACTTTTAAATCGTCACATATGAAAATGATAAAGATCAGATCATAAATATATTTAAAAAATTGCTAATTTATTAATAAGTAGTTAAGTGGAAATTATTCAAAATTTGTTTAAATTGAAATTATATTCCCAAGCTTTTTTTAAATACAAAAATATAAATCAATCTCCTGAAAAGCTATTTTTTTTAGCAGTTTTGATTGAGAAATATATTAAATTATTTTGTTTGAATAATATAATATCTAACATCTATTAAAATTTTGATTATATTATAATTTTATTAATTTATAAATGCAGTGTAACTTGGTACAAAAGGCAAAAATGTGAAGAGATTGATTTTGACAAGGCTATACTGGATTGACACTTACAACCTGCCTGTAAAGCATGAATACGTTGGAGATCATAATGAGAATAATCATGCATTATATTTATTATTATTTATTAAGAACGAGCACATATCTATGAAAAACTGCTATATTGCAAATGAAAGAACAATAGTTCTTAAGAGTTTAGGTGAATGCGAGTACTTATTATAATTATTTATCGTACTACTAATAACTGTAATAAAAATATAAAAACCACAACGTATAAATAAATAAATACTTTATCATGACTAAAGATGTGAATAAGCTATTTCACTTAAAGAAAAAGATAGGGGAGAAAAATAAATTCACTAAGCTTAAACTTAATTCAGAAGAGAGAAAGAATTTAAAACTAAATTATGATTATGTAAGAATAAATTAGCTTGATAATTATGTATCATAATTATGATTTACTAATTAGAGAACTTATTTCCTTTTCAGTAAGTCATGGCATACTATAATTTCTTACTATGGTATGATAAAATAACTTATTCAATATTTAGTACATAAATTATTTTGTTCTAGTTTGCGATTTTCTATGCATTTATTTCAATAAAAGGAAAGAAAATATTATTATAATAGTAAGCTTAAAAAATATTTAAGTGAAAAAATCAAAATTTAAAAAAATTTATAAGTTTTATAAAAACTAAACTTACCCGTGTTTTAAGACTTAAACCCATTTTAATCACTCTGTAAAACTTAAATTTATATACAAATAAGATTTATAATAATTTATAGGGTTTGAATACCACTGATATTTATATATTTATTAATAGTCTAACATAAATACAACCATAAAAATAATATAAATTTTTATGATGTTTTGTCTAAAATTCCAAGAAGAATGCATTTTGATCACTTGATATTTTTGAATTAAGACAATCAGAATCCCTTGAACAGCTGCTACAAAGGTTACTAGATCTTAAATTAATATTTAGTATTTTTATTACAATAATAAAAAAATACTTTTATATTTTTATTCCAAATAATGTAAAATAATTATATTTTTATCTTCAAAAACGGTAAATTTGAGAAAATAGACTTTGGATATGTAAGAGATGTAGATTTCATGAGATTAATCTATAATTTCGTCTAAGATGAAAAATTCAGCAAGTATTACACTCCTTGTAACTAATTTTTATCAATGAATTATTGGAGTAGATTCAAGCAGTAAGTTTATTCACAAAATAGTGAAAAATAGTTATTCAAATTTTTTCAATAAATTCTAAAGAATATATAAGTAGTATACAATGTTTTAAAATTAATTCATTGAAAATTTTCTTAATTTATATAATTTATTCGTTTGATATAAAAGACATGAAATTTTCTACATATCAGTATTATTCGGCTTACAGATAAAAAGTTAAACATAGAGTAATAATAAACACAGGCATTAATTCGCCTAATGCACTTACCTGCAAATATGAAAAGTATATGATTACATAGAACAAGTATCGCACAGTTTTATATATATAGACTTTTTATAATAAATGTTAATTTCATAGTCGATGCTTTTATTTTACAAATACTTAAAGCATGATTTTCATATATAAAATATCGCTTAGAGGGCTATTAATTGGAATGTGTAGCTTTAAAACGCCAAGATAAATTCATTCCATAAATCTTGAAACGTCATGCAGCTAAAAATTAGTTGCTGGATTTGAAGGTGGGCGTGGAATTCGTGAATTACATAATCAAAAGGTCGCTCTATGGAAGTATTGAATTGCAGAGAATGGATACTACTGCATTGTTGAATGGCAGTCCAGATCACAAAAATGACCAGTAAAATAACAACAATAAATATCATAAATTATTAATTTAGGAAAGTGCATTTCGTAATGAATATTAAAAAAACAATAAAACCCAAAAAATCTCTTTCTATAATTTGATTTGTGAAATAGGCTTTTAAAGTACTTTAATTGACGCTTTAAAGAATTATTTATAGGGGTTTATTAAAATAAATAAAAATTATTTAGTGAATAAAGGATGCGTATTATCTAAAAATTTATCACACAGACATTATTTTAGAGTGACCTTGTAATATCGAAATTATATCTTTCTTCATTGCTGCTTATAAATTTTATTTATATCAATTTTATTATAGGGTCTGATTAAAGCTCTTAAATCTTGATTTATCTTATTCAACAGTTTAATAATTAATTAGTTAGAATTTTCTTTTTTGTAACCTTCCAGTTAATGAACGTCGCACTCTACTATTATTTAGAAAAAGATATACTTGGAAGGTTTGTTTTAATATATGTAATATAAAAAAATAAAAGATAACATAGTAAATATTAAAAACTGGAAAGAACTTTTTCATTTTAATTAATACCAGGAAAAAATTCAATATAAGTGATAAAAAGCTCGACACATTTATTATATTGTTCTTAATTTTTATTTGCTTTCCTTGAAAGTGTAGAATTTGGACAAGATTCTGATTATTAGTAGTCTACATATTTATTGTGATAGATAGCAGATGAATAAAAATTAATTCTTCTTAGTAATTATACAAAAAAACAAATAATTTTAAAAATTAAGTATAACTTATCAGTAAATTGAGTGAATAGATCTTAAAATACTAAAGCAAAAACATTTACTTATTTTCTATCTGAAATTTTGATCATTTTCTAAAGGTCTCATAATTTAAATTATTTTTACATAAAGTAAATTTCACATTCAGTTAAAAAAGAACAATTTAAACAAATTAGTAAGATTAATTCAATTTAAATATTTTTATTTTATATTTTAGGTACTCTACAACATTTTTTATATTTTACTGTATATTTCATAATTAAAAGCATAATTTATTTTAGATATTAATAATATTTAATACAATGTCGATAAAAACTAATGAAAGCATTCAATAAATAATATAAATCTTGACTAAAGTATGCTTGGTAAATATATAAGTGCATAATTTGAAAATTTTATAAAAGACATAGTAAAGTAAATAAAATTTTGAAGGATTACTAAATATAATGATATAAATATAAATTAAAAGAAATAAACAATACAAATAATCTTATCAATTTATATTATATGTTTTCTATGTTGATCATAGATTTTGAAGATTTAATTAAAACATTTATTTAAAAATTGTATCAGAAAATTTATCTATAATGCATATATCTTGAATAATCTTATTTTACAGTATAGATTAAGTTAAGTTCCTTATCTGTTTTGTTCATGAATTCTTGATAGAGTTTTAATAATCCTGAAATATAAGTATTAACGCAGTTTGTTGATCAACTTTGTAAATGTGATAAAATTAAAAATTACATGTAAGAACATTTAACAATTAAGATTTAAAATTGTCTTTTTTTAATTAATATTTAAGCATGATCATTAAAAAGAATTTAAGACTTTCTTAATAATATAAATATTTTTATACACTCAACTAAAGGTAATTATAATCTTTGTTATTATGGTAACTATATGCCTATATGTGATTAGTTAGTTTGTTTTAAGTATATGTAAAGTCTACAGATAAGGTTGAGATTCCTAAGTCCTCCCTCTTTAAATGCTAGCCTGAATTTTTTATATATTTTTCTGGGTCAGAAACATTCTCGTTGTATCTGGTCTTATAGTAGTGGTAGAAACCAGTATACTTAATGGTGAAACCTCTCTCTTGCTTATCAGATCTGGTATCAGTGAATCTAGTGTTTCAAGGCAGCCAAGGTTGAAGACGTGGCTCTTCGGCACTTACGCTAACTTTTCGGCAAGTGTAGGTCAAGTTTCTTCCAGGATGCCGTGTCCCTTGCCTTCATTTACTTCAAATCTGCATTTTTGCTGCTGTAGGTGGTTGATCTCTAGTTTCTATAATAACAAAGATTATTATAAATATTTTTGATTCAAAATAATAAAAGATAATCCAAAATATTCTGTAGTAAATTATAATTATTTTAAAAGAAATTATTTTACAAAATATTTTACAATTTATGATTGATATGACTAAAAATGCCAAAAAATACAGATAAATATTATAAAAATAAAAAATATACAGAAGTGAATATGATCATCAAATTAAGCAAATATTAAAAATAATTCATTATTGTTAAAATATATGAAGATAGGAAATTATTTGAATTCAAATTAATCTATAATTTATTAGTAATCTTAACTGAATGAATTAGGAGTGTTCTTAATTATTTTTAGATTTAATATTAAAATAATTAATTAATTTAAACATATATATATATATATTTTAGTGGTTTAGTGGTCTGGCAGGGTCTTTAAGGGACGACTCTAAATACTTATATATATAAACCCCAAAACTTATGTTCGCAAAGAATTGTGAAATTGATAAAAATTTTAATTAATATTGATAAATAAGGGAATTCCAAATTTCATTATTTAACTATTGAAGAGAAGGCTGATTCAAGAGTCTCAGAAAGAAGGTCTTATGAAGTGCTGCTAATTACAATTATTAAGTTCTTGTGTTTAAATTTTGTTGAGAGTGTTCCTTATTCTTTTCTGAGTTCATATGTTCATAAAATCCAGTAGCTTTTCTTTCTAATTTTTCCAATATTTCAACATTAGTGTAAATTCCTCCTCTTATTGGGTCTATAATCCAGTCTGGAGTCTATAATCCAAAGCCAGTCTGGACCACCTTCAACCATCATCAAAAATTATGAAATAGAGTGCCTTTACTTTCCATTCTACTCTCACTGCACATTTCTACTGGTTATATGTACGTTATGAACAGTATAGGGTTGAATTCGCCATTAGGCTCTCAGATTTTTCGATTTTTCCAAAAAGCCAATTTTCAATGAGGCCAGACTTGAAAAGAACTCAAAAGACCCATGTCGGGTCAGCCATTTCTTGCAAGGCTACTTTTTTCACCTTTATATGTTGGCATTAACATAAGCAATGCATTTGAACTGGTTTGCGGGCTATTGTTATTTAAATCCACTGGATAAGTGAAGGAGAGAGGTTTTTCTTATAGTAAATTTGAAGAATCCAGTGGT
>ARYC01003364.1:0-48973 GCA_000711775.1 Oxytricha trifallax | reverse complement strand
TCTATCTTAAGCATGATAAGATAGATGGAAAATATTTTTGCCCTTTTTGCAATAAGCAATATAACCATTCAAGCGATTTAAAAGTTCACCTATAAAACCATCATGGCAAGAAGTTTGAAGTCATAGATCCTGAGACTGGTGAGGTCTTCCTTCAAAAAAGAAAGCCAAGAGACCCTTTAGAATCTTTGGAACAAAGAGATAAGAAAGAAAAAAAAGCTTATTAAAGCAGTGAGAAACCTCCCAGCTTCTGAGATAGTGAAAATCACTTTGTGGATACAAGCACTAAAGCTTCAAATTTTAAATGTAATTGACCTTAAAGAATGTAAGGAAAGTTATCTTATACTTGAGGACAAGTTTAAGAAAAAGGTCATTACTGATAAGCAGTTCGCATACAAGATTTATCCATTCAACTACTTTAAATGCGATGACAAGTATCAAATGGAATTTGTCAATGAGTACTAAGCTCTTACTAAAGCAAGGGATAGACAGTGCAGATTTATAATTAAGCTCGATGCAATACTGCTTGCTCAATATCATGTTGCTTTTCGCCTCCCTCTATATTAAATGACATTAAGAGACTACTTTTAAGATTAAAGAGTTCCAAAGTAGCTACCTCTTATTCTAACAAATGTTTGCAAAGCATAGAAGAGCTGCACACTTTAGGGTATGTTCATAGAGACTTGAAGCCTGAGAATATATGCTTGACTTTTCACCTCTCAGAGTAGTAATAATTGATTTCAATATATCATGAAGAGTTGAAGCTTCAGGACTTGGCAACGTTTATGGTACTCCTGGATACTTCCAAAAAGGGAGGACTGGAGAGATGGTGATATTAAGTGGGATGTATGGGCTCTAGCAGCAATTATTGCTGAATGCGATGTGCAAAAAATGATTACTATAGCTGTAAGAGAGAGAAAGATTCAAAGCAGAGAATACAGCAATATCTAGACTAGAATAAGATAAAAGGTAAAATGAAATATATGGCAGAGCAGATTATCTTAAGACCAAACCACAGAGCAGAGCAAACAATAGACTAAATGATCAACTGGATAGGAGATATCAAATTTAGAAAATAGCACATGATGCCAAGGTATAGTTTGAGTGAATAGTAAAAATAAAACCCCTCTAATACACACTACTATACATTGTATTTAAACATTAAACCTCTACATAAACCCTATTAAAACCCTTATAAAGTATGCACTAATAGTCTACTTTTATCAATCAAAAACTCAATCAAACTACTGAAAGGGTTTTGGGGTTTTGAGTGTCGAAAGACTCAAAATATATTCTAATTATAATATAAGAAAAGCATTGCATTTTCATATTTATAATCCATACTTAGCTTAATTATGGTTAATAACTCTAATTTTTTTCATATAAAGAAGCCAAGAATTTATTAAAAATCCAATAATATTAAAATTATAATTGTTTAATAAATATACCTGCACTCAGATAAAATTTTAAGAGCAGCAGGAATGAAAGAAGAAATTGATCCAGATGAAATGATAAATATATTTATTTAATTTTCTCTCTCTCTCTCTTATTTTTTCAATAAATTTTTTATTGATAAGGAAACTGAATAGATGGTAAAGAGTAAAAAGCATTAAAAAGAGGAAGGTTAATTCTTAAGATTCATTCAGAACTGAAGTTATTGATGATCCAATGTAAAGAAGTGAGCAATCTAATAAAAATTTTAAATTATATGATATGTTTTATATTAATCCCAATTAAGCGATTATGATCGATTCAATTAGATACTTCAACTTGTTTATATAAATTGGTTTGTTTAAATGATTTATATCGCATTTAATATAATAATTCATTGTAAATTCTGGAAAATTCAATCGTCAGTAAATGGTTATAACCATAACCGAAAAGATTATTAAAATATTTATTTTTTTATTTTTTCAAAAATTTTCAAAAAAATATATTCCACCATATGATTTATGATTATAACCAAATTATAAAACATTAAAAGAATTGATGCTTCTTTTTTATGTAATTTTTTTGCATTGATAAATATAAATGTAATTAATTTAGATAAAATTGAAAAATTATAAGTTAAATTTCAGAAGAAAAAAAGATATTTCTTTACAACATTTTGATCTTAAGTATATAATACTTTACAATTTTATAAGCATTTTATCGCAACCTAAGTAAACATATGCACAAAACTCAAACTAAAATATTTTATATTTTTAATGATATATAATCATCGTAAATAACTAAGCATTAGAGAAAAACATTAATAAGAGATTCCAATCAATGAAGGAAAACTAAGGCAGAAATAATATATAGAATTCCAAGGAGTATCTTGAGATTCTAGAGTAAATAGCTCCTGGTTATTTCAACGGTATTATAATAATTTATTAAATTCTCTGATAATCAAGATTTATTACTCTTAAAATCTAGAATTTTTATTATAAACACTCCATTATTTAATATATAAACAATACAAATGGAGGAACTCAGGAAGATCAACTAGAATAAGATATTTTACATTTTATTCAAAAGAGTTAAAGTTGCAGAGTTTAGTGAAAATTCTAAAGAAAAACTCCTCTAAAATTTAAGACGAAGGGAATGGAGAAGATACTTCAAATCATAAATATAATATTAATTTTAATAATTAGTAAAGAGGAAATAATTTTATGACCATTATTAATTAATTATCACTCCCATTAATCAGTAAAGTACCAAGAACCAGACGATGAAGATCCAAATAACACATTTAAATTAATATTTATTTATTTACACAACTCAGGATTTTAACAATACATTCGATAAATTAGTGCTTAACTCATCAAAGAAGTTAATTGAAGCTAATCAATTAAATATAATTTATTAATTTAGAATTATCTTATCGTAATTAATCTAATCAGAGAAGATAAAGGTTTTAAGTTCCTCGATTGTAAATGAGTAAGATCCAAAATTTAATATTAACTGAAACAAATAGAAACTATTTTTTCATGATCTTTTTTGAGTGTAATACAAATTTTTATTTAGTGATTCATGGTTAAGACTCAACCGAAAGTTATTCTACAATTTTAAAGAGCTAAAAGAGCATTCTTAATGAAAAAGATAAAGCCATCCTATAATTTTATTAATCTTTAATAAAACATTCTTTTAGTATAGATAAAAAATAAAACTTATAAAAAAAAGAATAAATTATTAAATTAATTGCTTGACTAAGATAGCTAAACTAAAAGATTAACTTCCTTATTTTTTGTGCAACCTAAAGTAGCCAAGTTAACTTAATAAAAGAAATCTAAGAGGCAAAGATAGAAGCTATAATTAATGATTATATTTAATTAATAATAAATTTCATATAATTACAATAATCAACTAAATCCCAAAAGGAGGACTATTTTAAAATAAAAATATTAAGTACAGTGATACTCTCACTTAATAGCCATCATTTTATATAAATTATAAATCTATCAGATATCGAAATAGATTCAGAATCTGATTTTAATTATAAATAATAAGAACTTTTATTCAATTTATTTATAAATTGTATTAAATTTTTTCTGATTAAAATGAGAAAATAGTCAAAAGGCAGAGAAACATGGTAAAAGCTCAAAGGTTCTATGAGCGTTAATCTCAATCAAATATTTAAGTAATTAGTCAGGGGAGCTCAGATTAACTTTCAAAATACGAGACCAAGAAGTTTAAATAAGATTCAAACTCAAATATTGATAATTAGAATGAAATTATACCACACTCTCCTTAAGATAATGAAAGCAAGATAGCTTAGTTGAAAGATAAAATTGTGGCGAGGAAGTCCCTTATAAGAGATAGGTTAATTAATAATTATATGCTAAGTTCCATTTATTAATGCATAAAAATTAATAGTGAGTCTACAGTAGCTAAAGAATTAACGCAAATGTTGCTTGAAGAAATGGCGAAAAAATAGCTAGAGCAGTAAGACAACAATTTTCAGAGTGACTAATTAGAAGATCTCCAAAAACAAATTTAAATCGTTAATGATTAAGAATCTAGTAATATGAGTGTATCAAACATTAAGGCAAATTCAGGAACGCATCTTAGCAGTTTTAATAAAGCCTAGCGTTAGAAATTAGAATAAAAAGATAAGGCATTGGTTATTAAATTTCTCTAACGTTTTTTATTGAAACTCTCTGATCCGATCAAAGAGGAAGATCCATAAATGAATAAATTAGAAAGGTTCTCAAAAATAAGCAATATTTTATTTTATCTTTGAGGTTGGACTCAATCTATTCGCAAGAATAAAAGGAACCATAAAATTTGAAGAAATTTACTTAGCAAGATGAAACTCTTCAACACTAAAAATCATATATTCAATCTAGTATGCCTTTTGAGACTAAGAACTCTATTCATTTTGATTAATCAGAACAAACCCCTAAGGACACTTCAGCCTTGCAGGAGTAACAGCCCTTAAACCTTGATGAAGAGATTTTAGATTTAGAATAAGTTAGTCAAGAGATCAATTAGCTTAATGATGAAATATGGAACGATAATGAAATTTAGTAACCAAAGGAACGCAATGATAACTAAGAAAGTTCAAATCTCCCTCCAATTTTAGAAGAAGATTCACAGTTAAGAAGCAAATTAGATAGAATAAGAGCAAAAGAGTTGTCAAAATTATCTGATAACATTGAAATTTAAGATTAAACTTTTTTTATTGAGCGAATAATAAATGCTTCATCAAAGTTGTAGAAAGAGGAGACATAAATGTTGGGTAGTAAATTAGACAACAGTTATTATCATTTTATGTATTTTAACAACTAATTCAACGATAATCTTGAAGATATACTCGAAAGAGAAATTCACTCCTCAAAACAATCTAAATTCAAAATTCCCTCCTCATCTTAAAATTCTAAAGCCGAATCTTAAGATTAATAGGACTATTCACATAAGAGTAATAGAAACTTCAAATTGAATTTCAACTAAGATTTCACTTAGGACCAAAACAGCTTTGACTTGAAATCTCCCACAGACAGTTTCCAAGATATTTCTTATAGGGAGAAAGGAAGTTAATTCAATGTGCCTTCTCAATTGAAAGTAGACAAGCCAAAAGTAGTAAGAAATTAGAATTTACTAAGCAGAGTGGGCAATGACGTAGTTTCATAACCTTAAACTTCAAGATTTAATTCAGCTAGATCAAATTAAGGCCTTACTGGCTTGACTAAGAGAGACTTTAATTAAACACTTAACAATGACAACTTTATTTCATAACCTAATTAAGCACCTTTAATTAATAAGCTATATGAAAAATCATCTTAAAATTTACATGATATCAAGGAGGATGATAGAAAGTATAATTTATTTCTAAAAATTCTCTAAAATTTTTAAAATTTAAAAATAAAAGTGATAATTAATTTTTTTAATTATTATAAGTTAAAGCTTACTTATTATAAGATAATAGTTTCAAGAAAGAACTAAATAAATTAACTAGCAAAGATAAAAAATCTATTAAAAATACTAAATCTTCTAAATTTTTATGAAAATTTAATTGATTTAATTAGAAATACATTTATTACATTCATTCAAAATTTAAATTTTTTGGTAAGACTAATTAATTTAATAAAATTGTGGGATCAAACTTCGACAGCAATTTATTTTGTAATTACTTTAATTTATTTTTATGCAGCAAGCTTTTAGTATATGTTAACAGTACATATAATTAAAATCCTAAAGCCAACATTTATCCTCCAGTAATTGAGGGAACCAATTAATTCACTACTTATGGAGAATTAACATATCATTTTAAAAATAATGATTTTAAATAATTTTGAGATTTAGCAAAATTATTTGAAAAATTATCTATTCAAAATCGATATTTTCTATTCATTCTTATAATCAAAACCCCAAAACCCCTTAGTGAGGTTTATAAGTGCTTTGATTTGTAGGGTATTGTTGGGGTCTTATTGGGGTTAGTAGAGAAATTAGGCCAATTTGCAATATGAGAAATAGAAATTAGCGAAATTTAGGGTCTATATATGATGAGAAATATTTAGATTTACTGCTTAAGCTTAGGTATGGTACGAGTATTAATATAGATTAAGTCAAACCAGTACTGAATTATGCAGCTATAGCAAAGCTCTTACACAAGAGTGCCTCTACTGTTAGGTATCACTGCATGTTAGCTGTTTAGCATTTTAATTTAGGCACTTGAAAGCATCCTGCAAGAAAATACAAGTTCTCACAGCACCATATTGACTACCTCTGCGACTCAAAGACTTTGAAGTATTGGGCACACTTTCCATTAGACTAGCGAGCTGTGATGTTTCATCGCAAGTTTCCTGACATGCGTATCTCTCCTTAGACTATAGCCAATATTTATAGAAGAAATGGTATTACTTTCAAGACTGTCAACAGAGTGAAGAGAGTGATTGATTTTACAGTGCCATTTTATAGTAATAATTTAAACTATATATATGATTAAATGCAGAGGGCTATTACTAATAACATCAAGTTCATACACGCTGATGAAGCTGTATTCACCTTCAACACTTTTATTAATAAGTCTTGGTATAAGAAGTATGATAATATAGAAGTTTATGACTAAAAAGTGAAGGTAGTCACCCATGCAATATTAGCTGGTATAAGTGAAGATTCAGGCTTAGAGAGTTATGTTTTTCACCCTCGCTCTATTAAGCGAGAGTAGTATATAGAGTTCCTACATAAACTCAGAGAGAAGTATAGTAACCAAGAAATCATCCTGTTTGTTGATAACCTTTCAGTTCATAAGACTAAGGAGTCTAAGAAAGCTTATGAAGAGTTAAACATAACTCCTGTCTACAACGTTCCTTATAGCCCCTAATTTAATGGAATTGAATTCTACTGAGCTAAATCAAGACTCACTACAAGAAGCTGCTGCTGTATCATCTTATGCATGACTTGCCCATCGATACAGTTGACTTAATTCAAAGCAGTTGTAAGAGAGTGAGCATAGATAAGACAACAATTTGTGCGAGAGAGGGAAGAATGAATGTTTATAAATAAGTTTTAGATTTAAACGAATGAATATATTCACATATTAAATTAACCCAGAAAGGGATTTGGCTTCTCCTTCTTCTCCTCTTCTTATGGCTTGCCTGGGCCCATGTTTCTTCTCTTAGTGCCAGCACCTGCATCTATATTCATTTCATCTGGCTTTTAAACATCTTTATAAAGTCTCTTGCTAACTTCATATATTTTCTATGACTTTCTCTCTCTGTGAACCTTTGCATTCTCTTTCATTAGGAATATACCAGTCCCAGATTTCCCTATAAAGTTATAAATCAATGCTTACTAGAGAGGTAAGGATGCTTCTTAAGCTCAGCGAGCCAGGCCTCACTTATTAGTATGCCTTGCTTCTTTTAATCTTCAGGAGAAATAGAGTAGCGTTTTTTGTGAGCTTCTTCAATGATCTCTTTGAGATAACTCTCTCTTAAAGTGCCAAGAACACCAAAGAAGAAGCTCCTTTCTGGAAGCTTGTTGGAGAGTTGTTTCTTGGTAGGAAGATAAACAACCAACTCTTCATCATTCATCGCATCCTCGTAGAGATTAGTGACTGAAATCTCTGGGTAGTTTGGTATATCTATCAACTTTATTTCATTGTTTTTAAAGGCTTTCTTCTCATCGCAGAGTATAGCTTTTAAGAATGAAATTTTGGTACCTTCCATCGTTGGAAGGAATAAACCCACTATAGTATATGATTAAGTATATGTCACATGCTTACCATGCTGAGTGAGGTATCGATAGAGATCTTCCTTGCTTCTAAATCTTGAGATCATTTCTTAAGCTTCAACCCTCTTCATTGCAGTACTTATAGATTCCATCCTTGTTCCTTCTCTTCTTATTGAATTTCAAATTATAATATATAGAGTTCTGGATCCTACTATTAAAAATCTTAGCATTAAATATGGGCATCTTATAGGAGGTCAACCTGGTAACGATACGTGGAGAAAGCTGGCAGAAGCTGTATCAAACTTTAGAGATGGAGCTCCATTATTATCAATTTAGTTCCATTAAATTAGTACTAAATTTGTTTAAATTTAATTAGTACCGGTACTAAATTCGTTTAAATTTAATTGGTACCAATTTAATAGTACCAAAACTTAATTAGTACCAAGTTCTAAACTAATGAGGTTTTAATGGAAAAGTTCCAAAATGGTTCAAAACCTAATTGATACCAGTACCAACTCGATTTTATACTTGGTTGGTACATAAATCGAAATTATTAAGTATGAAATTAGAAAAATTATATTTATAAACTAAGCATAAATATGATCTCTAACACCTTATATTCAACCATAATTGTTGTCGTATCAACTCCTATCCAGAGTGACTATAGCCAGAATAGTTATTAGAGCTTTATAATAGAAATTTAAATTTGAATTAAAACATGGCGTCCAACTTAAATCGTAAGGCAGTTTCTCTTGGAACAGGTCAATCATTACTCAACTTTGGCTCCTCCAAGAAACCAGAAGTAATTTATATTGAAAAGGAGGTTGAGCTAAGAGCTCTAGAGTTTGAAGCTGAGGTCTTTAAAATATAAGTTTAAAACAAGAAGTAGAGTGCAGAGATAGGAGTTTAAATATAAGTTGAATTGGTTGAGGAAGATAAGGAACAGCAACCAATTGAAAAAATTAAAACATTTTAATGTGAAGACTGCTAAAATTTCTTCTCAACTGAGTCGAGCTTGAAGAGGCACATTAAAGAAGTACATTCTGGCAAAGCCAAGATCTATTTTAAACATGACAAAGTGGATGGAAGGTACCAATGCACAACATGCATGAAGTCTTATACTCACTCAGCCAAAGTAAAGAGGCATATGCAAAAGCACCACTTAAGTGAATTCCTAATTAAAGATAAAGAAACTTAAAAGCTTATACCTGCTAAAAGAAAAAATAACTCTCTTGAGTCATAAAGAGAACAGGAGGAAAGGCTCAAGAGGCAGAAGCGTTTTGAATCAATGAATCAGCCAGCAAATGGTACTCTTATAGCATGTCTTTAAGAGAGAGCTATGTATATACCTGCATTGAATGCAATTGATATTGAAAGCTGTATTGAAAATTACTTGCATTTTGACTTGCCAAACAAGGCTAAGCTGATAGTGGTTGATGAGTATGCTTACAAAGTATATCCTTTCAAGTATCTCATTAAAAATGAGCAGTATCAAAATGAATTTGCAAATGAATACATAATACTGAGGGAGGCTTAGAAAAAATAGTTTAAGAACTTGCTTAGACTTGATGGAGTTATTCTTGGGCATGGCTTTGTTGCATTATGACTGAAAAAGTTTGAAATGACTTTAAGAGAGTATCTCTATCATAATAGATACCCAGATGATTTAAATGAGATACTGTCAGAAATGATTAAGGGTGTTTAAGAGCTCCATGAACTTGGGTATGTACATAGAGATTTGAAGCCTGAAAATGTTATGTTAAATCTCTGTCCTTTAGAAATTGTAGTCATTGATTTCAATAGAGCAATAAGATAAGAAATTGTGACTTTGGCTAAGGTGCTTGGCACTCCAGGATACTTTCCAATCAGGGAGAAGTGGACTAATGGCTCTGTTTAATGGGATGTATGGGCAGTTGCTGCCATAATCTTAGAGTGCGATATGGAAAATATGTCTTACTTTGGAACAAAGCACGAAAAATAATCAATAAGTTTGGCTTCTAAACATATACAACAGGAAGATGTCTGCAATGAAATTAAGAAGCTTGTAGAGATGATAATCGTGAGAGCTCCAGCTTATCCAAGATAATCGCTAGAAGACATACATGAAGCACTCAAGAGAGCTAGATTCAAGAGGTACCACAAAGATAAGCAGATAAAATTTGTTTGAATTAAATACAATAATACTCATTAAATATTCATTAAATTCACAAAAAACCTGCGTTTTCTCTACTTACCCCAATAAGACCCCAACAATACCCTACAAATCAAAGCACTTATAAACCTCACTAAGGGGTTTTGGGGTTTTGAATGATATTTAATTAAGTTTCGACAATTATTTCATATTTATCACAAGATTTTAATTATGGATATTATTCATATAGTTTACATTAAAATCTATAAAAATAAAAATATCATTCTAAAATATTTAATAATTATAACTATCTTTTGTTTTTAAATTTTAAAAATTCAAAAAAATACTTTTAAATATATTTACAGTAAATTTTATTTGATAATAATTAAATATTAATTTCTTCTCAAGACCAGAATAATATACTTCCTATAATGAAATGGTCAGCAAAACTTTATTGAGTTTCTTCTAACGATTGAATAAAAAATACGAGGTTCTAGGAATTGAATTCGATGAGAAAGGTATCCACTATTGGATTGAACTAAAAGTTATAGCTAAAACAAAATATAATTACTGTAATAAAATTAATTATAATTTTGAGGGGATTTCCAGCCCAGTATTTTAAAACAGATTTTAGGAAAGTTATTAGGAATTAAAATTCTTTCTAATTTACTTTTTTCTTTCATTATTCAAGTAACGAATTTTAGTGATATTACATATACAAGAATTAAGATAGTTTTGATATATCAGATAATATTTTTAACTTCTATTTCTTTTTACATTAATTTTTCATCTTCAATTGCATTTCTATTTATGTTTAATTGATTATATTAATTAGATTTTTACAATATCTATGATAAATTATTCCTGAGTTAAAAAAAGAAACAACTTATTGACCTTATTTTTGAAGATGTTATAGGATGTTCAATATATCCCCAATTAAATTTTTATTTCATTAATAAATTTATATTTAATTCAAAGTAAAATTCATGAAATTATATAGTCATAAATTTACTTGGCCGCTTGCCAGAAAATTCCCCTCCAAAATTTTTATTTTCTCCATTATAATTTTAAAATTTATATCTTCATTTAATGTTATGTAACATTCCCATTAATATAAATTTAAAGATTGAAATTTACTTCTATTATATTGCATTTATAAAGAACATATTAATATATCAAAATTTTAACTTCATGAATATAATTCAATAAAAGTTTGCAACTATAATTACTTCTCAATATCTTGCAATTTTATTCTTTTTATCTAATAATAAGAAAAAGAGAGATTAATGGAGAAGAAATAAAGGGTATGATCTTAATACTTAAGACTAAGACGAGGAGGAATTTCTTAAAAATAATGGAAATAATGTCATTAAACAATAAGTAATTATAAAACAGAATAAAGTAGATGATTAAATTCAGAATAATTAAAATGCTTTTGATATGTTTGATGTAGTGGAGGAGGAGGATTAATAAAATATTTCAGACGGATCTTTTCAATCAGCTTATAATGAATACGAATATACAACATTAGTTAAGAATTACTATAAATTTTGGAAAATATGAGAGATTAAAGTACACAAATACAAATTTTATGCATAAACTTTGTGGCAAATACGTAAATTATTTAGGAAATAACATGTTATATATTATTTGCATCATCTTTATAGCCTGTAAAATTTAATTGTTTTTGGTAATATATTTTCATTTCGAAATTGATATTCTATCTTTAAATACTGCCAGATCATTATGCGTTTTAAACTAGATTTTTATCTACTTTAATTATTTAACTAAAAAAATATTACCTAATAGAGGTAAACTAAAATGTCAGACATTTTTATTAGATCTGTAAAAAATCAAGAGCTCAAATATTAATATGTCTCTTTAGATAATTTGCCATTATTTTACTAGTATTAATTTTAATGAAACTTTTAAAATAAACATTCATATTAATAGTTTATATAGTTTTTATCAAAGGCTAAAGTGCGAAACTATCTGATTTTATAATCTGATTGACTTGAGTCCCTAGTATTATTTTCCATATAGCATTAATTAATAATTTTAATAGCTTGAAAGCAGTTTATAGTTCAAATCTATAAACTGTTATTAAGTGGAATTCTTTCTGGCTTGAAGTTAATTGATTTATAAGAATGTAGCTATAAACAAAATCGGAAGAATTAAAAATATTAAAAAGATAATAATTTAAATATAGTTAATGTTTATATAGTCTAATTTATATTTGATATTTTTTGGGGTTGCAAAATTATTTTAATTAAATACTTTATTATTTTTAATTTTTGTTAAATGAAAACTAAACATGTAACTTTTGACAGTGACAATAATATAAAAAAACATAGAACAAATTTAAAGGAAATTGAGAATTTTAGAAAGAATATTAAAAGAAATATAGTAATATAATTTAGATATAACCTGAAATGATAATTATAATAATAATATTCAAATAATTACATAGTATTTGTTTATAAAGCATTCAAGAAACTTTTAGAATTAATTAACTAATTATAGAATAAGCATGATATTTTAATGCTTTAAGTTCATAAAATATGATTATTATAGTAAAATAAAATAAATAATTTGTTGTATAAATTTGCTTAATATCCTATAAAACAATTAAATTGATATATCTTAATAGGGAAAGGTTGGTAAAATAATTTGAGGTTAATTTTTTTAGATTTTTTAGGAATAATTAAAACCCCATAGATCAATTAAGAAGCGAGGATTGGAGTTAAGAACAAGTAGATTTAAAATTAAATATAATTGGCTAATAATATTAATAATTAGGCTAAAATCAAATTTATACCCTGATTGGATTATTTTATAAGGACAATTAATCGAGCCAATATTTTAATAATTAGCCCAAACATTAAAATTATACGCCATTAATAATTAATTCTTAATTTAATTGTTCTTAACCCCTATTCTCATGTCTTAATTGATCTATGGGGTTTTACATAGTGTGTAGTTTTAAATACCTAAAAGTAATTGTATAATAATGGCAGAAAATTAATTTATTTCAGGAAAAGTAACCATATTTTAGCGAGGAAGTCATTAACGTAGAATCCTTGTTCCTCACAGCAATGAAATACAAGTGATAGTGCCATCAAACAAGAAGGGTACAGGTTTTTTTAGGAATAAGTGGTGGGAAAACTGAAATCATATATGAGGAATTCTTACAATGAATGAATTCAACGGAATCATTCATAATTAAATAATACAAATTTAAAATGTTTATTTAATAGATGACATTATTATTTTACTGTTAATACAAATAAATCAACTTAGAAATAAATTAATTAAATCATTAAAAAACTCTAAACCTTGATGAATAATTTAAGGGTTCTTATTTTTAGAGTATATTTCCAAATCGTGTTAAGATGTATTTTCATGTTAGAGAATAATTGCTTAATAATTTAGTTTACAAAAATCAAACACTTTTTAGATTCTGAAAATATCATGTACCATTTAACCTTGCTCTCATACCCCAAAATCTCAAAAATTTAACATTTTCTATAACATATTTCACATATTGATTATTATTAATAAGAAAAAATACTATTCTCCTTATTATATTCACTGCTATTTTTCACTTTCAATTTATGTTTAAAATTGAAGAATAAATAGTTAGAAACAATGATTTACAACAGTCAAGTCAAGGTATTTTTACTGCTATAATTAAATAATTTTTGAAATTAGTTTAACTTTTTTATGGTTTTGATAATCTATGAAACAAACTAAATTTGAATTGATGCCTGCTCATAGATAACAGCCAAGGTATACTCTCACAATCGTAAGAAAGACGTAGATGGTATTAATGATGGAGCAATCATAGCTCTTGGTCTCTCCACAGTTTTGCTACTATGCTTCTTCTTTTTGATGTACTACGGAATCAAAGACGACGATTAAAGAGCTAGAATTGCAGGATATTGTAGGAATACATTCGATTTGGGAAAATGAATTAAAATTAAATTAATTAAATATTAAAATCATGGCAGTTATCAAATCCAAAGGATCTCAAAATTAAGAAATAAATGGATTCTAGGGTAGGTCCCTCAATTTTAGCTGGACTTTACTATTGGCAATATTCCTGAATCATCCCAGGAAGCGAGATTTTTTAATTTTGAGCTAAATCCAAAATATAGTAAAAGGGATTTTTCTCGCTTGGGCGATGAGATAAAATCATTATAGCAATAACAACCACCGTTTCATTTTTAATACGCTATCCAGAGAGTATAATATTGTTAGGGTTTGGAGACATTTACCAAAAACATAACTGAAGGTAATTAATAATTAATTAGTTTTAATTTCAATTCATTTTCCCAAATCGAATGTATTCCTACAATACTACTCTCTAGCTATCAGTGTCTTTATCACTAAAGTCATTGGAGTGGCTAATTTCTTTTTAATAAACTTCAATTGAAACATCAAGAAAAAATATTTTAATATTAAGTTTAAATATCTAATTTAAAATTACTTAGTTTTATATATAAATAAGATTAAATATAAAAAAATTTATTTAAAAAAAATGTAAAATTCGGATCGAATTATTGAGTCAATTTATTTTTGAGCTTCAATCTAATAAATTCTAAATTTGAAAAATTTCAATATCAACATTAAATCATTTCTAAAATATATCAATTAGTAAAAGAAATAAGACTATCTGCTTTTAATATATTTGAAAATTAGTTTGTTTAGACAATATTATAACAAATATTTATAATTATTGCACTTTATGTGACTTTGCGATAAAATATAAATTAAACAAATTATCCTTTAATTTAAAAAAATGCTTATTTTTGTTAAATTTTATAGGATTAAGTTATATCTATAAAAACTAAAGATTATTTTATTTTCTTCTCTCTGTAAAATCTAGAACATTAACAATAAATATTTATCACTTGAAAAAAAAATATTTTATTTTGTTACTGAATTAGATATAGATCCTGTTCCATTTAAATAAACATGAGAATTAGGATTATGACTATAAAGTACTCCTCCCTTTTAATTAGCTAAAATGTATTTAATCTAAGTGTCCCCCATAAACTATACCACGCTGTAATTTTAGCTAATATACTCTGGTAGATCAATTAAATTTAAATTTTGTACAAATATTTTTAAATAATATACAATTAAGAAATAATAAAATAAGAAATTACTTGATTTTTAGTTAAATAAATCTTTAAATTACTTGAATTTAAATATATAATAGTATAATCAACTATTTCTACCATTTCAAGACATAAGAATGCACCATGTTTGTAAGAAAAAGAGACATTTACAATTAAATTGTAGAAAGTTAGCAGGCTGCTCTCAAGAATAAATATAGAGCCTCCAAAAACGGCAAAATGAGTGTCAAAAGTTGCATTATGTAAAGTAACATTTAGTTAAAAATCATTTTTTTCGATGAAATTATAACAAAATCAAAATAATTAAAAATTAGTAAGATTCAAAATTTATTTATTTAAAAACTTCAGATTTTTTAAAGAATCTAAATGGATCTAAAAATAATACTTCCTTTAAATTTTATAATAATAATGAAGTTATTATTAAGTGAGCATATAAATTTACTTTTTTTCTGGATTAATAGTTGCTTTTAATGGTAAATTAAGAAATATAAAACACTTGAAATCAAATAATTTCTACATTGACTTATTTGCCTTCAACCTTCTATTTTAATTAAATTATCCTATTATATTTATCAAATTTTTAATGTTATAGAATAAAACAAATGAGATTTTGTACAAATAATGATTATTATAATTTAAATCGAGTCCTTTTTATAATTAAACAAATTCGATATATTATTATTTAAAGCTTTACCGAAATTTATACTGAGACTTAAACCAGAAATACTCTTATTTTTTATATTAAGGCATGATAAATTTATATTATATATTTGTCTTTGATTATAAAAATTATGAAATTTAATTTTACGAGCGAATTTGAATATATTAATGTCCAATTTTAAATATAAAGCTGAAAAAAGTTATTAAAATTTATCGAAAAACATATTAATTAATTTAAAAAATAATTTCTCCTAAAAACAGAATATCTATTAATTGCTATCAAAAGCAAAAATTGCACCCCCTTTAAAAGCGGAATTGTTTATATAAGTTGAGTTTATATCTGTCAAGTTTGAGTCTTTAATTTAGATGGCACCTCCTTAAAATGCAATAATGCAATTTGTAAACTGATTTTATTTTTATTAATAAATCAAAAATAGGTCATAAATTATTCAATAAAATGTGATTAAAAGCTGAGAATATTTCTGAGTTCTGTAAATAAATTAATTCAATTTTATATAGGTTTGAAAATTAATAGCGAATTAAGATATATGATATATTTCTAATTTATGTAAGAATAATGCAGAACCTCTAAATTCACCTTGATGACCTGATTGAGCAGATTCCAGATTTTAATCTGTATATAAGTAAAGTGGATCTTAATTATAACTGTCATTGACGCAATAAATTTATATTAATATGTGATAAATTCTGAAGTTCAATAAATTAAGAATTTGATTAATAATTTGCAATTGATCAAACTGTTTGTGATATTGATAAATTACTATATTATTAATTTAGTATAATTTGATAAATTAGGAAGCTGTTGCTTCTAAAACACACCCTCCATTTCTGCATACAACGCCATCAATTTATATTTTTACATATCAAATTTAAATGAATGTAAATTTAAAAGGAATAAATTAATTTGGAGATTATTGAATGTGATATTTTAAGCGGTTCTCACATACATAAAAGCTGATGAGTTTCTAGATTGCAAGTTTTTTGCTATAATATTAGCTCCTTAAGTGTCTAGACTTATATCATTTTATTTTTTCACAAAATTAACAAATTGATATTTAAATAAATATGATTGGCATAAGTACAGGATGTTTGAAGGGAGGTCTTTTTACTAATCATGTTTAAAATCCAGCTAACTAAAAATATCATTTTATAATTAAATTAATAATTACTAAATATCTTGGCCGTCTATGTAAATTATTCCTCCTGCACCATTTACTGAAATTTTAAAGGAGGAACAAAATTGATAAACAAATATCCTTTAATATTTGAATATTTTGAATTTGTTACATTCAAAATCTTAATTTTGAATGTAACAAATATAAATTCATAAGTTCCCTAAAAATATTGTGTAAAATTATGTCACCTTTCAGTGTTATATTTTATGATAAGTAAGGAGTGTCATTGATTTCGGAATCGTCAGCATAAACTAGCCCACCGAAATTCTAAGTATTTAAGTTATTGACTAATATATTAGTGAAAGTAATTGAGGAATTTTGCTTCAAATAGCTGATTGTGCCAAACTAACTATAGATTGATTCATACTAATTCTGTGAGATACTAATTATTGAATTTTCTGAGAACAAAATTCCTCCACTAAAAGCGTCTATATTAGTATAGTTTGATTCATTTTCATTAAAAACTGTGCTATTTATTAAATATAATTGACTTTAAAATTACATATAGGTTAAAATATTAAACTAAAATATAGAGAAATACAAAAAACCTAAATATAGCTTTATTTTAATATTGTAGGAATACATTCGAATTTGGAAAATGAATTAAAATTAAATTAATTAATTATGAATTACCTTCAGTTATGATTTTTGAAAATGTTTCCAAACCCTGACAATATTATACTCTTTGGAAAGCGAATTAAAAATGAGACGGCGGTTGTTATTTAGCTAAAATTGATTATTTTTGATGAATAAAATAATATAATCAACTTTGTTAATGCTTGATTTTAATATTAAAATAAATATATATTTTTATGTACTCTACCGCATATTTTTATGTATAAACTTGTTTTGCGGTAGAGTACCTTAATTATATCAATTAAATAAAATAAATATACTCTAATATTGCATTACTTTTAACAAAGAATGCATTAAATAATTATAAAATAAATTTTTTAATTTTAACTCAGAATTAATTGCTTAATTTTGCAGCAGAATTCAAAGTTTGTTTTTTTTATATTTAATAATTAATTTACTCATCATATTATATTTCACTTTTTTATTTAATGCATTCTTTGTTAAAAGTAATGCAATATTAGAGTATATTTATTTTATTTAATTAATATAATTAAGGTACTCTACCGCAAAACAGGTTTATACATAAAAATATGCGGTAGAGTACCTAAAAATATATATTTATTTTAATATTAAAATCAAGCATTAACAAAGTTGATTAGATTAATTTATTCATAAAAATAATCTATTTTAGCTAATTGCTATAATGGTTTTATCTCTTCTCCCAAGCAAGAAAAACCCATTACACTATTTTAGGAATAAGCTCGAAATCAAAATATTTCGCTTCCTGGGATGATTCAAGAATATTGCCAATAGTAAAGTCCAGCTTAAATTGCGGGATCTACCCTAGAATTGACTTAGATTCAAATTTTGAGTCACTTAGGATTTCATAACTGTCAAGATTTTAATATTTAATTAACTTAATTTTAATTCATTTCCCCAAATCGAATGTATTCCTACAATATTGATAAAGAAAATTGATCCTTGCTATCCTCCATTATGACAATTACTAAATCTATTTTGATAAGAATTTATGAAATTATTTTCCTTAAATAAATGTATCAAGTTTCCTCTGTAATCATATTCACTTTATAAGTTTCGAGGCATAATAATAATTATTTCATCCTGACATTGAATACTATTAAAAAAACCACAATTTATTTGTAATAAATAAAATAAAATATGATTAAATGATTGTTGACTAAAGTCAAGTTAATATTTGAAGCTTCGCTGTATATTAACTATCCGTTTTTATTATTTAGATTGTTAATTAATAGATTTGAATCTAACATGTTTATATTAAGTTACTGCTACTTTAAACCGTAAAATGACACTTGAAAAGATTGTTTATAATTATATTTTCATGATTCTTAAATAAAAATTGCTGGTATTTTTTATTTTAAATAAAAATAAACTATTATAGAAATTTCGAAATTTTCATGGAAGAACATATAGCTATCATAAATTATGAAAGTAATTTAATTTTATAGAATTTAATTTTTGTATAGGATATTAGTTATTGCGATTTAAATAACTTTAAATATTGAAGATATATTTTTATATTGAATAATTTTTCATTAATTTACATATAATTAAAACTAGTAGGTAAATTTGATGACATTTTGCACATGCCATGTAAATTTGAAATTTAGTTTTTAAAATTCTTTTGCTGATAAAATTTCTTCATTTCGTTTAGAAGATATTAATTTCAATAATTATTGCTCGGAAATAATTAGAATAAATTTGAGTTTTCATATAGAAAAGAGACAATTTGATATTATTATTAAATAGCGTAAAATATTATGAATAATTTTTTTATCATAATAAAAATATAAAAGCAATATAAAAATAATTTAAAATCTGAAATGAATTATATTTTAAAGTAAATATTGTCTAATGTAAATAAAGCCACCATTACCCCCTTACAAATTAATCAAAGTTAATTCCTCAATTTAAATATCTCCTGACACGGAATTAATGTTAAAAAAATTAACAAATTATTTAGATATTAAAGTTTTAATATATTTTAAATCAAGAGCTAATAATTTTTATTAACTTGACCTTAAAATAGAAGTATTGCAAAATAGTTATGTATTTTATAATGTTTAATTTTAGTATATAATAACAAAAATATTAACTGCCCCCCAAAACCCCTTAAATTATTAGAGATTGGTAATTTTTTTAATCTAAAAGAATTTTATACAATATTAAATATCTTAATATTTATTAAACTGTTTCATTTAATTAAAGTTTATAACTAGATATTAATACTCTGAATGATCTTTTTTGATATGATTATAATAAATAGATATATCTGCTTTATTATTATTATTATTATTTTTGAAGTCAAATTTTAATTAAATTCAAAATAATTATAAATACTGGCACAAACAATGTCAAGACTTAAACAATAAGGTAATTGTCCTTTAGATAATTAAAATTACCTATTTTTTTATTGATGATACTAATATAGTATATAAATAAATTGAGTTTAATAAATGTATAATTCTATTAATCCTGCCATCAAATCAAACTGAAGCCATAATTTCTTATTTATGTGATAATTTGTTACCAATTTATAGTAAAGTAAAATGTATTAATTATTTTTATCAAGCAAAATTGAATTTTAAATGTCATTTAAATTGTATCTCTCAATAATCTAATTTATTTATAAATTGAAATTCTTATTTAATTAATTTCCCCTTTTAGATTAATCTTCAGTGATATTATTAATATTATTATTAAGAGCTAAGAAAGTACCATTTTAATCTTCAGAACTCAAATCTTTGATTAAGCATTAGTTGACTATTGATATTTAAGACTTAACTGAATTAAGATTTAACACGCTACCCTTATTAAGTTCAATTAGTGATATAGTTGAGTTATTAATTTTTATCTCATTATTTTCTCCGGCTATTTATACATTAAATAAAAAATTAAATTTTATTATTTTATATATATATATATCCAAATTATTTTAGAAATTTAATGTTTTTACTTTCTTAATGCTAATTAGGAAATCTAAAAATAAAAAGTATTCCTAATATAATTCTATAAAATAGAGAGAGGATAAAAAGGTAATAATTTGGCAAATTAAGAGTGAATAAATTATTTAAAATTAAATGTATACTATTATTTTAAAATTTAATAAAAATTGAAATTTTATATTTGTTAGTTTTTTATACAACAGAACCAACTGATTAAAAGGTTAGGTGAGGGGGAAGTTTCCTGACAAGCAATTTTTTGTTTATAAATTTTATAAATTAAATATAAAATATTTTAATAATAATTTTCGAACTCATTAAATGATTTTAGGATAAATTAAATATTTCTTTAGAGTTATAAAAGATAAAATAAGATTATATCTAATAAAATAACTTGAAATAAAGAATGATATTTAAATTCTCTATAAAAATTTTTAAAATTAATGGACTCTTAGATGATATAATTATGAAAACATTGTTAGGTAGTATAGAGAAGATCTTGTATTAAATCAAGAATGGTATATTAACTTTTTTGAATCACAAATTTGTGAATATCATAAAAGGTGTTTATAGTTGTAAAATATTATAATTGCAAAAAGAAGAAAAAGTAAATTTAAAAAAAATATTAAAAATTTTTGACAGGAGGATTCCCCCCCAAAGGTTATATTAAATAATAAATTAATTATTTCTCATAGCTAAAAAGGTGATATAATCAATAATACTTTAATTTTCAAGCGAGAAATAAATATCTATTCCTGTTAAAGATATCATGTTATTAAATGCATTAAATATCATCGCATTTAAATATTATAATGCAAATTGTGGTTAAAAAAAACTATTTGGATTTAACGTTCTTATAACCTAAAAATTTGAAATTGTAGTATTTAAAATCCTCAATGATATACTCTATTTTGGCTATATTTTGAATTATTTTAATATTTATAGGCTTGAAATTGTTTAAATTTAATTAGAGGTAAAGAAAGGATTGTAATTTTCTCAACCCCATATTTATTTTTTATAATGATGTTAAAATTAAATAATTTTTCTAATTTTCACCCAAAAAATTAAATTGTAAATCCTAATAAGTTTATTAATCATTAACTTTTAATATTTTTATTTTTTTAACTAAATTATTTAATGAATTAGTTACCTTTCAATATGAAAAAATATCATTTCCTTAATATGCTTATATTATTTTTTAAATTCTTAATAAAAAATTTATTTATAATAATTTATATGTTTGAATAGCTTGAATATATCTTTAAATAAATGCTTATTTATGATTCAAAATAATTTTTTTTACTATTTAAATTGATATTTTTTTTAATTAACGTTAAACATAATTAATTAAATTAAAAATTGGAGTGATTAAGAGAAAGTAAGCGCCCTCCAAATGTAAAGTATTATCTACTAAAAATATACATGATTTAAAATTTATTAAGTGAGAATCCACAATTCAATAATTTTAACAGCTAATGTTTTATTTTAAATTAATTTACTTAAGTAATATATTTATTAAAGCAAATTATTGTATCATAAATTATAAAAATATCTATACCTATATAGCATTGATGTAACTTATTGAAAAATAAGTTATTAATTAAATGATTCTATTTTTTATTTGATATTTAATTAATAAAAGTTTCTTTTTGCATTAAAATTACCCTAAAAGGAACTTTGATAACATTTAAAAACTAATTTCTTAGCAATTTTAATACTTATTGAAATTTTACTAATATATTTAGGCAATTACTATTGATAAAATTTCAAAGAATAATGTAAATGAATTGTATAATTGCTGTTTTCCTTGGGTTCTATAAATTAAATTTGCTTTCCACTTTTACATAAATAATTTCAATTTAATTTTGATTTAAAAATATTGGAAAATTTAAAATCCTATTAGCAGTAATTATATCATTCTCATTTAAAAATTTTTGCTTATAAAATTTTTTAAATATTTCTAGATTTTTTAAAATAAATTATGGTCATCTATTTAAAAAATAAATTTTAAAATCATATGCACATGATAAATATATTTAATATTATCTACACAAAAATTAAAGTGTTTTATTAATCTAATCTATAATTTTAGAATGTGACCTTTAAAAACTTTATCTATGAGTTCAATAGTTTTATCGAACTGAACGACTATGGAGGGTATGTAATAATATAATAATTATAATTATATTAATAATAATAAATTCTTCTTGCAACCTATTCATCCCTATTAAGAATTAAAATTAATTTAAAGTTATAAGTAAAATACATTATGATCTGAATCTTTTCTTAAATTTATCTGACTATAAAGGTAAATCATAAAAATTAATATGTGTGTTTGATTTTACCTAATAAAAAAAGATGATAAAAAAATACCTAGAAAATTAGAATATTGTTTTATTATAAAAAGCTTTAAAAAGAGCAATGATTCCTTAAAAGGAATTATTGAATGAAAAAATATGATCATAAATTTTAAGAAAGCTTAAAAAAATATTTTTATTGGCAAATTTATCTATGCTTACCTATGCATTTAAATAATTTATTTTAAAAAAGGATTTGGAAATATTAATTATTTTAGTGTAATTAATCCAGATTATACAATAAAATATAGCAGACAATAATTCCTTCATGAATCTGAAAGAAATAGAGATTCTGAGGGAGGAAGTTTCCTGCCTCAATATTTTCTATGCACCTAAGGGGGGAAGTTTAATGCCCTTCGGAAATTTCCTGCCCCTACATATAATATGTAATTTTTATAATTTTAAAAGAATTTCTATCATCATTTATGATATAGCTATTTTTAATCTAGCATAAAATATCATTTCTTTATTGATAATGAATTCAAATTTTAATGAAAATCACATTAATTATTAATAAAAATAATAATTTTATCATTGTTTTTATAACAAGATTTGATAAAGAATAATAATATACCTTGAAAATTATATATTGATGTAAATAATTTAGTACATAGTAATGGTAATTGAAATTAAAATTTATATGTTTCTAATATTTTTATTGTCAAAAAATATAAAATTTAATGTTGGGTCAAGAAACTTTCCCCCAGAGATTCAATTAAATTGAGAAGGGACTTTAAATTGATTAATTGAAAATTCAGCATTTTTTTATCATTCATGGATTCTAATTTTTTTAATAAGCATTCAAAATTATTTTTAAAATAATATTTTAATTATTAAATGCTATTCATTTTTCTTTATTTTATAGGATAAATTAAAAAAAAGTAAAAGTTTCATTTATGTCATTTTTTTAAAAAACAAAAATGGAATAAATGATTTAAAACCTCACAAGTTTACTTCAAAGTTTTTTTAAAAAAATATTGCAGATAACCTAATTAATTTGGTTGAATCTAAATAATACAATATCATTAAATAAATAATAAGACTTATAAATATTTTTATTAAATTATTAATAAAATACATAAAATTAGGTAATTTGAGAAATAAATACATTCAAGTTAATTATAAATTAATTACAACTGTAACTAATTACCTTTAGTAGAAATAGAGTGAATAGATATTTATTATAAATACTTTAAATGGGAGAAAGTAAGAAAGAGGTCCTCCACTTTCCCACATCTAGAGATGCTGTCTTATATTTGTGTTTTTAAATTTGATTTCGTTCAAACGAGAAGAATACTCAGAATTTATTACTTCAAGTAATTGGTGATCTTCATACTTTCGTTTAGTGATAATCTCACAAAAGGTGAATTCATTAGGTCGGTAATTGACGGTCGTTGGTGAGCCTAATGGTTAAGACTGGACCAAATAACTTTCATCCCATCTAATGGAATTCCTTACTTAGAGATTTTTTATCTTGTAATGAATTCTTGGAACCTTCCCTGACAAACGTATCTTTAGAAATGATCCCTTGGATCAGCGGAGGCCTAAGGAACATTTTCGTACCTACCATCGATCATCTTCGATGTGTTGATCTATCCACTTTCATCATCGTCCTCTTTCTATTGAGGAAGCTCTTCGGACTTGGGTTACAGTTGGGTAAGCTATGGCCAAAGCCACGTCGTCGAAGGATGAGATTTCGTCTTCCTGCTAAAGCAGTGGAAGGGTTGAGGGGGTTGCTAAGATGGGATTTGGTTGTTTTAGTTGTAAGATGTGATGAAATTTTGAGATTACATTCTAAATATATTTATGATAATCTTTAATTGCAAATCCCTTTAATATACTAAAGGTAATTACTTACAGTTTTAATTAATTTATAATTAACTTGAATGTATATATTTCTTATATTACCTTATTTTATGTATTTTATTAATGATTTAAAAAAAATATCAAATAATATTTTATGTCTTCATGAAAAATGTAAAATTTGAGAATATTAACTCATGTGGAAGCATTATTTTTATTAATTTTATAAATTAATATTAATTGCTTAATTTTAATTCCAACTAAAAATCAAAATTTTAAAGTTTTTAGATCAGGAGTTCAAATCAAATTTTTTATTATAAAATTAATCAAATAAGTATATTTTGCTTCATAAATCATATATATATAGCCATTATATTTATATTGCTATAGCTAAAATTTCATAGAGTATAATATTTTTCAAGAATAAATCCATACTATATTATATATAAATTATCAGAAATAAAAAACCTCTGACCATGAATAAGACATATGATAATGTTATACAAATAACATAAAATATTTAAGCATGTTTAAATTTAATAATGCACAATTTGAGATATCACAATTATATAACTTAAGATCAAACAATGTTTAATTTAACCCTTGAATTACTGAAACTTTTTATAATTTTATTGCCTTAAATATGGATACCAAAGTATTAATTGAATTCTTTTTTTTTAAAAATAAAATCAAGTTAACTCTAATAAACGAGTGAATAAATCAATAAATCATCAAATTATTTAATTGCAAAAATATCAGTGTTATCTAATTTTTGAACTTAATTTTAATTGTCCAATTTTAATTTAATATATTCATATCTCTCAAGCTTATATAAAAAATTCAAAATATCTAAAAATTTAATTAAATTTTCTCTACAAAATTAAACTTAAGTAATTCTCATTAGAATACTTTCATATGATATATTTAAACTAAATGCTCTAAAAAATAATTGTTTTTAATTTTTTTGTTTAATTTGAAATCAATTAGAAACACGAGTAGTAACTTTTAGTGAATTTCTTTTTTTGAGATTATTTTATAGTAACTTGGAAGTACTTAAATTAATTTTGGATGATAATATTTAAAGTAATAAGTATGATTTAAAATAATATTTTATAGAAGTTTCAATCCATTTTCAGGGATATGTAGTGATGATAAGACTTTAAACCTACCTCCATGCTTCTAATTAGTAATAGATAATATGACTGTAACTAGAATGGAATCTATGAAAGATCCTTCAAGTGATGTAATAGCTGTAGACCCAAATTATGGAATGTAGTTCACAGGTTCAGTTCTTGATCTTAACAATTTCAAGGGACCAATCATTATTTACATTATTAATTTAATATAAAATTCTTAAGAACAGCTACTTTAACAATAACTATGCAACATATAGAGATTTAATTAAATTTTTAAACTATAAATTAAAATTCTAGGCTAGGACTCAAACTTATTGATATACTTTTATTGAATTTTAACTTTTCTAAAATGAGTTACCAATCTCTGATAATTACCCATCACTTGGTAATAAATAAAAATTTCAAATGAAGTCTCTCATTACGATCATTAATCATTAAAATCACAAGTTAGATATCATTAATATTGTAGGAATAGATTTGATTTGGGAAAATATATTTGAATTAATTAATTAAAATTACAAATTCGAGGCAGTTAACTTTCTCAAAACCTTGACAATATGGGACTTGTTCGATAGAGAATTCAAAATCAGCTGGACTTTACTAATGGATGTACCCCACTATCGCATTCCTGAAGCGAGATAAATCGACTTTAATTTTGGCATAAAATAAACTAAACAAATCACCCAAAATTAAAGTCAATTTATCTCGCTTCAGGAATGCGATAGTGGGGTACCGCCATTAGTAAAGTCCAGCTGATTTTGAATTCTCTATCGAACAAGTCCCATATTGTCAAGGTTTTGAGAAAGTTAACTGCCTCGAATTTGTAATTTTAATTAATTAATTTAAATATATTTTCCCAAATCAAATCTATTCCTACAATAATACTTTCTTTAATAACTCGCAAATTAACGGATTAATAACTCTGTAAATAAATCATAGAAATTTTATTGAGGACAGAGTTTTAATCTACAATAATTCATTTTAAAATTAACTCGCCTTTCTTGATAATTCAAATTATTTACGCAGAAGAATTAAAACATTAATCAATTATTAATTTAGACATAATTATAAAATGATACAGCAGTATTAAATATACAGATCAAAAGTAGATTAAATACAAAAGTCAATGAATATATATTTGATCATGCAACACCTAGCTGTCATGGAAATATTATAAAATTTTAGCGGACGAGAAATTTTCATATCTAAAAGGAATATTTATGTTCATATGAGGTTAGCATATTTATGAAATTTCAACAACTTAAATAATTTGTAATAAATCAAATTTTTCTTTGACTTTCGAAATATGTATTCAGAATTACCTTTTAAAAATTTTACTTAATTCAATCATAAAACTCTTTACTATTTTTCAATCATTATTATGATAATATCAAAGACACTTTTACATTGAAAAAATAAAAAATTATAATGCAATTGATTCATTAAAACGTACTCTAGAAATACATTTTAAAAGATTTTTGGCTAGAAATTTAATGGGGGAAAGAAACAATATCGAGTAATTTGGTTTAATTTATATATGGAGTAGCAGTTATTAAGAACAAAATTTATTGTTATAATTAATTATAATTAATTCTAGGAAGTGTGGGGCCTAGTGGGATATCGGGAGGTTCAATCAAAGCATTAAATTAAAAAATTTTATTATCAAGATTGAATGCATAGATGACACGACTGATTTTATTCATTCTTTGATATAATAAATTACATTAATGAAACTCAAATTAACAGTTTGACTAATTATTAGCAAATTACAGACCCAGCAATTAAGGAAAGTAGATTATTTATTATTGATTATTGTAAATTTGAAATAAATATAGTAATAGAAGTAGATTTAATTTCAACTATACATAACTGCCACCATAACTTATATAGGAAAGTGAGATTTACGACAGCATTTCGTTTGATTATCTATTGACAAGCTTTATTGGTAACAAATAAAATTAAGAATTAATTTTATTTGAAACACCTTAAAAAATTCAACTTCATCAGCTCAAAGAGGCTTAATTAACATGATTATTGTATAAAATATATTTTTTGAAATATAATTCTGAAACACATAAAATATTAATTTTAAAATGTGATAAATGATTAAAATCAAATAAAATTAGCATATCACTGTTTAATACAGTCGTGACGTAAATATATCTGAGTAGTTCACGTAGCAATTCCGTGATGTGGCAGTCATGAAGTATAAAACTCTAAAAAAACCACTTCCGCTATTACCTAGTCTCTTCGTTGACCTGAAACTAACCAGAAAACAGAGCTCACAGCACTTGATTCGGTGACAGGGAGTGGAGAAAAACGTTAACCGGTCCCACTGCTGCTGAGAAACATAATCTCTGTCCTTAATTTTATTATTTTATTTCAAAAATATAATAAAAACACATTTTATTTTTTTTAATTTAATTTATATAATAATCTGATTTAAAATTTAAATATAGAAATTAATATGTATAAATTAATTTTAATTTAATTTAAAACTACTATTTTAAGAAAATTAAAAATTTTTGAAAATATATTTTGCTTATAATAATGTACCAAGGTTAAATATGAGCGATAATTTGTTCGAGCTTATAATGGACCACTATAGTATCGATCCTTTACTAAAATTAACATTTTCCTAAGTCTAAAAAAATAATGATAATTTATTCTCTCATACTTTTTTATTATTTTCAACTAATAAGGCAATAATAAGCATATGGTTTAAGTCATTATAGTTTATTTTAATTCGTTTTTTTTAAGTAAATTTAAATAAATTTGAAGAAATCAACAGCAAACAACTAATTCTAACTTATTTTTTTAATGGTTTTAGTTTATCTCCCACCATTTTAATTAATAATTTAGGTAATTTATCTCCTCAAGGCGAATTCATAGTTTCGGCAACTCTCCTTGATTCAAGTTCATATTACATATTAATGCAAACCTATAACAATCTTTACACAGATTTTAACAATTCAAATCTGGCTTCTTCTGTTATCAATGTTAAAGGTGCACAATAAATTGTGCTGAATAACTTTTATTATCATTCATTCATTTAATTGTTATTATATTAACGTATAATTATCTAATAATACTTTATTAACAACTACTTATATGCTGACAAGAGCTGAATTACTCTATTCTAGTGATTTAGAATATAAATTGCGAATTAATTTGCAAAATAATATATTATTTGCAAAAAATATATTATTTGCAAAAAATATTTACTTTTATTTCTATGGAAGTCTATAAGTAAAAAATTTATAAGTAAACTTTCATTCTGGAATATACAACTTGCTTTCAAATGCTGTACCAGATTTTAATGAATAAGCTCATTAACCTAGATTTTTGTTTTCGATAATCTAAACCCCAAAACCCCTTAATGAGATTTATAAGTGCTTTGATTTGTAGGGAATTTATTAGGGGTTGGGGTTAATAATTAAATGCGAGACTAAAAAATAGCAAGCTTTTGGGGTCTATTTATGATGAAGAGTATATAGATTTAGTGTTTAAACTGCGCTATGTATGTGATATATACAGTGAATAAATCAAACCAGTACTAAATTATAAGTCTATTGCGCTACTCTTAAAGCGAAGTCCGTCAACTGTTCGCTCCCACAGTTTTATAGCACTATAATTAAAGCAATAGTAGCTGAACTCTAAGCCTAAGAGGTAGTCAAAGTTTCTATAGAAGGATATTGACTATTTTATTAATGAGAAAACTTTAAAGTATTGGGCTCACTTCTTCTCTCTCTTGACCAACGAGCTCTTATGTTTCACCGCCAGTTCCCTGAGTTGAAAATCTCTGCATAGTCTGTTGCAAACATTTATAAACGAAATGGTATCTCTTACAAAGGTGTAAATCGTATCAAGAGAGTAATTCATTTCACTCTGACATTTTACAACAACAACTTAAATTTTATTTATAATTAAATGCAGAGAGCCTAATAGAATAATATTAAGTTTATTCATGCAGACGAGGCTGTGTTTACCTTCAACACTTTCATCAAGAAGTCTTGGTATAAGAGGCAGAGTTATATAGAAGTATATGACTAGAAAGTCAAGGTATAAACAATGGCAATTCTTGGAGATATTAGCGAGGATGCTGGTTTGGAAACCTATGTTCTTCATCCTCGCTCTATTAAGAAAGAGCAGTATATTAAGTTCTTAGAGTAGCTGAGAGAGAAGTACTCTGAATAAGAGATTACACTGTTTGTTGATAATCTTTCTGTTCATAAGACTAAAGAAACAAGGAAGAGTTATGATCAACTTAGAATAACGCCAGTGTTCAACGTACCTTACAGTCCATAGTTTAATGGAATTGAGTTCTACTGGAGTATATTAAAAGTCATTACAAGAAACTGCTGCTATACCACTTGATGCATGACCTACCTATCGATACAGTCGATTTTATAAAATATAAAAAGTTCAGCTAAGAGAGTTGATAATAAGTTGGCATAAAAGTGTGCTAAAGAAGAGAGAGTGAATGTATATAAATAAGTTTTGTAGTTAAGTTAATGAATATATAAGTCACATTTAAAATTCTTTAGAGGGAGCTGGCTTCTCTTTCTTTTCTTCTACTTCTTGCTTCCCTCCTCCTAAGTTTCTTCTCTTGCTGCCAGCTCCAGCATCTATGTTCATTGACTCTGGAGGCTAAATATTTGAATAAAGTCTCTTGCTAACTTCATACTTTGTCTGCGACTTTCGCTCTCTGTGAAGCTTGCCTTTTTCCTTCATCAAGAAGATGCCAGTGCCAGATTTTTCTTAAGAGTTAAGCTACAAATCTTACTTGAAATATAAGGGTGCCTCTGCAGTTGATAGCCAGCTCTCACTTATTTTGATCCCTTGTTTGTCCTTATCTTCTGAAGAGATGCTGTACCTTTTCTTATGAGATTCTTGAATAATTTCTTTCAAGTAATCACCTTTAATTTTTGCAAGTATACCAAAGAAATAGTTTCCTTCAGGTAGTTTATTTGGCAAATGCTTCTTAGTAGGCAGATACTGCGAAACCTCTTGGTCATTCATAGCATCATCATATAAGTTAGTCACTGAAATTTCTGGATAGTTTGGAATCTCTGCAAAATTTACATCTTAAGTTTTCAATGCTTTCTTTTCTTCGCAGATTATCGCTATTAGAAATGAAATTTTAGTACATTCCATCATTGGCAGAAACAAACCAACTACATAATAAAGATTAGTTACTATGAGTTCATTACCTTGCTGCACCAAGTAGCGATGCAAATCCTCCTTGCTTCTAAATCTTTGAATCAATTCTTGTGCTTGCACTCTTTTCATTGCATCATTCATTGACTCCATCTTGTTTACAGATCTAAGAAATGATATTCAAATTTAAGTTTATTGATTTCAATTATATACCTCTGTAAAACTTACTATTAAATATGGGCATCCTATAGGAGGTCAACCTCTAAGAAGGATATGGAGAAGGTTTTGAGAACTGGTTTCAAACTCGAGAGATTGATATCAATTTCTACTGTTATAGTTCCATATTTTTAAATTTAAATTGGTTCGTACTTAATTAGGAGCAGTCTTAAAATGCTAGTACTTAATTAGTATGATTGCTTTGAGCGGCATAAGCAGTACTCTCATACAAGAAACTTAAAGAAGCATCTTTTAAAAGCCCACAAGAAAGAAATAGAGGTTGAGGATTAAGACACTCAACTGAAGTTGCTCAACAAAAGAAAAAGCAAGGGAGCTCTTTAAGTTGCTGAGCTTTAACAAGCAAGCGAATTAGAGCATGTGAGGATTGCACGCAACCTCTTAGCATCAGAGTTCACTAGAATCATGATTAAAATATAATACAAGAAAATTCCAGTACTTGCATAGATTGATTTAGATACTTCTCTCTAAAGCTACCTAATTCTAGAGGACTCCTATGACAAGAAAGTTATTAAGGATCATCAGTATGCTTACAAGGTATATCCTTTCAACTATCTCCTTAGTGATGATAAATATTAAATGGAGTTTACTAATGAATATTAAGTACTCACTCAGGCTAAGTTTAAAGAAGCAAATACTTAATAAAGCTAGATGCTGTTCTCCTATCCAAAGCTCATGTAGCTTTCAGACTACCACTATTTGAAATGACACTCAGAAATTTCATATCTGATCAAAGAAATCGTAGATAGCTTGCATTAATATCAACCTAAGCTATACAAGGTATCAAAGAGCTTCATAAGTTAGGCTTTGTTCACAGAGATCTCAAGTCTGAGAATATAATGTTGAACTTTTCACCAGTAACAGTAACAATTATTGATTTCAACAGAGCCTTAAGAGTGGAAGTATCAAGGCTTGGAAGTGTAATGGGAACTCCAGGCTATTATCCAGAAAGAGAAGACTGGAGAGATGGAGACTTACAGTGGGATGTGTGGGCTTTAGCAGCAATAATAATAGAGTGCGATATGCCTCGCAACGATTACTACTCTACAAGATGCGAGAAGGATGCTAAACAAAGAATAAAGCAATTTATTGACAAAACAAGAGTATCTCAATCAATGAAACAAATGGCAGAGTCAATAATAATAAAACCAAACTCAAGATCAGACATATCAATAGAGCAGATAGAGTTGTGGTTAAGTAAGATAAACTTCAGACCTCTCCCACATGATCCAAAAGTGCATTTTGAGTGATTAAATTAAATACATTTACTATAAATTTCACATTAAAACCTATTAATAACCCCAACCCCTAACAAATTCCCTACAAATCAAAGCACTTATAAACCTCATTAAGGGGTTTAGGGGTTTTGAATGCCTTTGATTAGAATTGACTCATAGAGCAAATATTTGCTTATGAATTCTGTATCAGGAGTATTTTAGTTATAAAAATCATTTAAAATATTTTCGAATGTTCGATTCTAGATTGTAGATGAAAAAAGTGAAGAATTAAATTCAATTTAATATACTTTAGATTTATAACAATAATTTATCCCCTTTCTATATGAAAACACTTAACAAAATTCTATATAAAATTCTAAAATTATTATGTTATTATTTTGAACTGACTCTAATTTCTTAATAAATGAAAATGATTAATCTAAAAGTCTTGTTTAGACTTCTACTATTAAAGATATTACTATCACAAATTTTACATGCAATTGCTCACGGCCATTGTTTCAAATTTAATCTAGAAATATATAGATATCAAACTTAGTTATTACATAGTTATAGTTTATGAGATCTTATACATAGCTTGACTAAATACAATATGTTGGATCTTCCTTTTTGCTTAGTATTATAGACTTTATATTTTAATTAAACTTAAATGGTTTATAATATTACATTTTTTTAAAAAGTAGAGTCATTGATTAACAGGCCAATCAAAGTATAATAATTACAAATAGTTTTATTGATTAAATCTAAGCAGAAAATTCTAACTTATTTCATTTGGAATCATAGAGTATATCATAAAATATTTTATAGATTATCGAGAATAATTATTTTATTTTGATATAGTTATGTTTTATGTTCCTGACTTTATTTAGCAAGTCCCAAATTACTTAGTAATCAAAAAAAATACTTAAATTCTAGTAGAAATGAGTCAAGAGTTCAACAATAAATGCTAATAACTCAGAAGTACATCTATATATGAAATACTTTTGTCATCTATTCAATATTTATGCTTTAATAACAAGTTACTTTTCGGTTACATTCATATTTATTTTTTCATTTTTTATATATGTTGTAACACATAGCTTTTTTACATATAATCTATATAATAACAATTTGACACATCTCTACGATTTTTTGAATATTATGGTTATAATTATTATTTATTTTTATTCATAAATTTTAGGTTGAATGTCAGATTTCTCGAGATAATAACCCTTAGGACATGAGAGACACATATTTGAACCGTAGCCTGCACATTCATAGCAATTTTAATCACAATTCTGGCAAGTGCTCGTCTCAATCATTCCTCTTAAAGTAAAATTTAAGTATTACAAATATAATAAAATTGGTTTCTCCAAATCTCCCTTCTCCACAATTAAATAAACTATATTTATTCCTGAATTACTATTTAATTTAATTTGTTGTGCAAGACCCAGTCAATAGATCTACAAAGCTGTCTAAGCACCCTGTTGTTTTTTAATATTCAACTGATGAGCTTGATTCATTGTATACAAATGAGCATCTCACTGCCTCCGGATATATCAAATCCTGATTTTCATTGAAACATTCTAAAATTCGAAATTTATTCATAAAATATATTACTATAGCATCTGCTCTCTCCATTAACTTAAATATAGATAATAAAAAACTTAGAATTAATATTATAATGATGTAAATTATAAAATAAAAATATAATTTAAATTGTGGGAGAATGAGCTGTAACCGTAAATGCAATTTTGGCAATCGTATTAACCGAAAGCATCCAAACATATCTGTTCTTGATAATCTGTAGAATATAAGAAGAGTCAATTCAAAATTACACTATGAGTTATTTTATATTTAAAAGCATAACACTCTTTTTATTATTGTAGGAATATATTTGAAAGGTAAAGATAGTTATAATTAATGAATTTAAATATTAAAATAGCTGAAATTAACTTAGTCATACCTAAACAACATTGTGCTAGTCCAATAGAGAATTAAAAATTCCTGAAGTTAACTATTGTAGGAATACATTTGAATTTGGAAAATTAATTAAAAATAAATAAATATTAAATCAAAATCGTGGCAGTTAAAGTTGGCCAATTTAAACGATCTTGGGCTCATTCGATAGAGAATTCAAAATTAGCTGGACTTTACTATTGGCGGTACTATTTTATCGCATCCCTGGAGCGAGATAACTCGACTTTAATGTAGGGGTATAATTTAATGAATTTAAAGGCGTTTAATTAAAGTCGAGTTATCTCGCTCAAGGGATGCGATAAAATAGTACCGCCAATAGTAAAGTCTAGCTAATTTTGAATTCTCTATCGAATGAGTCCAAGATCATTTAAATTGGCCAACTTTAACTGCCAATAATTTAAAATATTAATAATTTAAATATAATTAATTTCCCAAATTCAAATGTATTCCTACAATAATGATTAACTGTTTTATCACATTTGCAGAGAGAAAATTTGATTTTATTTTGCATCGAAATCATCTAACAAATTACCCAAAATTAAAATCGATTCATCTCACTCAAGTGATGAGAAAAAATAGAACCTCTAAATGTAGATTTCTGTGAAATTAAAATTCTCGAAAGAGGAAGTAAATTATTTAGGTTTGGACAAAAAAGACCGTCATTATTTTAATATTTTAATTTATTAATTTTAATTATCTTTCCCTAATCAAATATAGTTAATAATAGATGATTTTAAGAAAAAAGTTTAAAGTAATTTATTCTTTAAAAAATAGGAATTAAATTGAAAACAAATATGATAAATATATATTGAAATTTAAAATTATACAAGATTTTAGTTATTTGAGGTTTATAATATTCTGATTTACCTGAATTTTTTTTAAAACTTTGATAGATATGTTTTTATAACATACTTAACTAAAATTTTTAACTAGTTTTTATTTTTTCTATTTAACCTAGTGAAAAAATGTCTCAAAATTTAGGAATTAAAAACTCTATCTGAATTTGTTGAAAAGAAATTAATATAATTACTTTTTAGATTATAATGCAAATGTATTTTTATAATATTGAGCAAATTGCTTAATATCTTGAAGCTGTGGTGTTATAAAAGCTTGTATCAATGTAGTATCCTGATTTGCATTTCAAGCAATTATATTCATCTTAAAAATTTATTACAAGAAATTTTGTGATTTAAATAAATTGATAAAGTCTAAAAATAGATAATTTATCTTCATAGTCAAATATATCACAGTTTATTTCACTGCTTAAAGTGGACTCTGATATAATTTATGCAATTATATTTGGATATCATTATTAAATAAAAATATTTGTAATACTGATCTAAATTTTGATTTTAAATTATAGGGGAGCTAGAAATGTTTATTATTTAGATATTAATGAATACAGCATGACACAGGATAGTCTGGATTCGAAGTTTAGTTGACTGGAAAGCTGCAAGATTATGTATTATTATCTAAACAATATTTTTCTTATTTAACAAAGTTCTTAATAAATAACTAAAATGTATTTTTCAAATTTCAGATTTTTAAAAAATGTCCATTTTAAAGTTTTTAAAATTTCACTTTAATATAAATTAAAATGGTCTTATTTTGGAATGAAACATAAAATTTTTACAATAATATTTTAAGTTCATATTCATTTTTAATTAAAAAGAAAAACTTCATTGAAAAATTTTGAAATCCTAAATAAAAAGATTCACAATGAGAAGTATCAATTGATGAGCATTAGTCGCATTTATCGTTTTAGCACGCTATTTAGTAATAAATTTAAATAAATTAATAGAGAAAAATTAATGATCTATGAATACCTTAACTATTTATATATGTGATTGATATAATTAATTATCAATATAGGAATGCTTGTTAATTTAAGAAATTAAATCAAAATAAATTAATAACTAATTAAAATTTATGTAATTTAAAGTTGACCAAATCTAGCAATATGGGCTTGAATTTAGCTGGACTTTATTATTTTCTGTACTATTTTAACTCATCTCTAGAGTTAGAAAATTTTTACCTTAATTTGATTTCTTTGATTCGAGAAGCTATACCCATTAATTAAAGTCAGGTTTTCTAACTTTAGAAATAAGTTAAAATATTACAACCAATAATAGATTCAACTAAAATTGATAGATTTGGCTAACTTTAAATTACATAAATTTGAATTATAAATATAAAAATCTTAACAAATTTTGATAAATTAACAATTTTTCTTATCTTGAATAGTTAGTTTAGATTTTAATAACTCTTTAAAGATTTAATTGAGAAATTAAGTAAAATTTTTAAAGATAATTAATATATAATTATCCA
Source organism: Oxytricha trifallax (assembly GCA_000711775.1). Lineage (NCBI taxonomy): Eukaryota > Ciliophora > Spirotrichea > Sporadotrichida > Oxytrichidae > Oxytricha > Oxytricha trifallax. The sequence goes on along the minus strand of ARYC01003364.1, from coordinate 12,423 downwards.
AATACAACGTTTAAAAAGGTTGTATATTTATGAGAATAACAGTTATAAATATTAATTTTAAAATTAAAATGAGTTGTATTTTTATTAATATTAAAAAATATCTATAAAAAAGTAATAATAAATAAAGATGAAGAAAATTTTCACAAGTTCCTTTTCAAAAAATTTAGACGGTTTAGATCATTTAATGTTTAATTTAATTTAGTTTCTCAAAGTTTAAATAATTCTAGCAATTAATAATTAACAAATTCCAAAATTTGAAGGCTCCAAAGTATTCGAGAATTAATTCAAAGCAGTAACCCAACCTTTATTTTAAATTTCTCCAGGGCATAACTCGCATCCTGTGTATAAGTTGCAAGATTAGCAGCCTTGTCCACACCCTAAAAATTAATGAACTTAAGGTTAATATTTTATACATTAGCAAGTTTAAGAAAGAGGTTAATTAATGTAAGATTAATGGGCTTCCCTGCAATTAATTATAGTCTATAATTTTTATTTTAATCTTGGACACAGAAACTATATTAGGCTGGATAGAATAATAATTAAAGATAAATATTTATAGACATCGCTATTTGTATTATTAGCAAGCAGGTAAAGTTGGTCTGAGCATTTTGAGCAAGTCAAGAATTAATAAAGAAAGTTAATTTAATTGAAAAAGTTATTAAAAATTCGTTAGAAGAGACTGTCGATATTTAGCACTCAATTACAAACAATAATATACAACTTAAATTTAAAGCACAATCAATAAATTTGTTATTAAATGCAACCAAAGATCCCGTCGAAGCATTCTTTATTTCAATATTATCATTTTTAAATAGTCTTACTTTTGCATGTTTAAGTCAAACTATCATAAAATTCGTCTCCGTCACCTTTATAATGAATTTTTCAATAAAATTTGCCTTACATGTTTAAGCGTTAAAATAAATTTTAACTATTGTAAATAATAAGTAGAATATAACAATATAAATTAACTCTTCAAATTTAAGTATCTGCCACAAAAAGGGCAACACATATAATTTAAATTTAATATTTTAAAGAATTGGAGAAATATCTTTTAGACTACCAATTATATTATAGATTTTAATTTATGAAAAATTATAATTGATAACTGCTTTTTTAGTAAGATATTTCGAATTATTTATAAAACATAATACATTGGGGGGTATAAGTCGGTGCAAAATGTTTTTCTTAAATCCAAAGTCGGTGCTAGATCAATTTTTGACACTATTGACCTTTCTGATCATCCTACCCCCATAAAAAGCATCATTATTTATTAAAATTTACTTCTCATCTTCTGGATCTGACTCCTTCATAACATCTCGATCATTTAAAACTAATATTTATCTTAAAAAACACATATTATTATTACAAAATTATTTTATCAGTAGGACAGATATTTGAAATTAGTATACAAAATAATAAATATATTTATAATAAAATCTTATTAATTAACTAAGAACGAAAATTGAAAATTAAGAACAACATTTTTATTGCCTGGCTTGATTAATTGCCTTATGAAATACACAAATCAGGGTACATATTTGATTTTATTCTCGATTTCATTAATAAAAGTCATTAATAATGATGTTCTTAGTTAATTAATAAGATCCCATTATAAATATATTAATTATTTTGTATACTAATTTCAAATATCTGTCCTACTGATAAAATAATTTTGTAATAATAATATGTGTTTTTTTAAGATAAATATTAGTTTCAAATGATCGAGATGTTATGAAGGAGTCAGATCCAGAAGATGAGAAGTAAATTTTAATAAATAATGATGCTTTTTATGGGGGTAGGATGATCAGAAAGGTCAATAGTGTCAAAAATTGATCTAGCACCGACTTTGGATTTAAGAAAAACTTTTTGCACCGACTTAGACCCCCTTCCCCCGATAAATTCAAATAATAAGTGTAATTTTATATTCCTTTAAAAATTAATAGTTTAAAAAATGAATTAAAAATAAAAACAAATTTTGCTTTTTATTTGAAATAATAGAAATAATATAAAATATAAATAATGATGAAGAATTATTATTTTTAACAGGATATTTAATTTTAAAATTTAATAATGAATATAATTTTTTTTTAAAAAAATCAATAATTTTGGTTAAATAATAGTACCAATTACAAAATATATAAACAGGGTTTAAAAAATTATTTTATTAATTATATTAAGCGAGTATAATTAAAATGTGGAGACTGCTAAAATTAAATGAAAAAGAAATCAAATTTAATTACTATCTTATCAATATACATGAGTTAAGATCAAATAGTCACTAGTTTGAATTAAATTTGAGTAGATCCTTGTTTTACTACTTTTCTGAACTTTTTTGTTCATCGATCAAGTAGATGCTGTAGCTGATCTTCAAGTTTTTTCATAATTTTCATAGATATCTTCAGGGTATCTTCCTCAAAAAATTTAAAGTGTAGAGAGTTGGATTCTAATAAGGTAAAATTTTCGTTTTATAAGTCAATTTGAAAATTAATAAACGTCCAAGTGTGATTTGTAATAATAATCTGGGTTTGAGCATTTCATAATTAATATCGATCAATCCTTTAGTATTATCAATTGTCTCCAACCTCCCTCTTCCCGCAGTGTCTTATATACATTTTTTCCTGTTCTTCATCACATTCAACTAAGTTTGAGTTGATTAAACTGTTAATTCGGTAGCTATTGCATTTCGGCACATTCGCAGTGTCTTTCGTGTGAATCTGAAGATTATTCGTGAGATTTGTGCGTTACAGCTTCTCCGGCTTCCACTGTATATACAGTGATTCACCAGCAACAACTTGTAAAAAACACTCACTTTTGAGTCAAAATTTTTAAAATATGGGTGATAGCAGAATTCATCAATGTACGAAGAATATGGTTTGGACAAGAATGAAATAAGTCTTCATACTTAACTTTTCTCTTTGGATATTTTATTTTACGCTTGACTTATTTCATTCTTGTCCAAATCATATTCTTCGCACATTGATGAATTCTGCTATCACCCATATTTTAAAAATTTTGACTCAAAAGTGAGTGTTTTTTACAAGTTGTTGCTGGTGAATCACTGTATATACAGTGGAAGCCGGAGAAGCTGTAACGCACAAATCTCACGAATAATCTTCAGATTCACACGAAAGACACTGCGAATGTGCCGAAATGCAATAGCTACCGAATTAACAGTTTAATCAACTCAAACTTAGTTGAATGTGATGAAGAACAGGAAAAAATGTATATAAGACACTGCGGGAAGAGGGAGGTTGGAGACAATTGATAATACTAAAGGATTGATCGATATTAATTATGAAATGCTCAAACCCAGATTATTATTACAAATCACACTTGGACGTTTATTAATTTTCAAATTGACTTATAAAACGAAAATTTTACCTTATTAGAATCCACACTCTCTACACTTTAAATTTTTTGAGGAAGATACCCTGAAGATATCTATGAAAATTATGAAAAAACTTGAAGATCAGCTACAGCATCTACTTGATCGATGAACAAAAAAGTTCAGAAAAGTAGTAAAACAAGGATCTACTCAAATTTAATTCAAACTAGTGACTATTTGATCTTAACTCATGTATATTGATAAGATAGTAATTAAATTTGATTTCTTTTTCATTTAATTTTAGCAGTCTCCACATTTTAATTATACTCGCTTAATACTAAAACTTGAATACTACAAAAGTTTCGTTTTTTCATTTAAGAATGTTAAATATTACTAAAAATAATAAATTAAAACAAACTATATATTTTTAAAAGTAAAATTTATTTCGAGATCTAAGTTGTGTCCAATTAAATACATAAAAATACCAAAATCATAAGTCGCTGCAACTCCTTCATTACATTTCTTATCTGAATTTTCCCATTAAAAATTGCTGTTTATTTATATCTATCATCATTATTTTTTTAGCTCATTTATAATTAATTGAGAATATTCTGATTTAATTTATCAAACTTTACATTTAAAATAGTAGTTAAAGTTTTTCTAGCAACAAAAAATTATGGCTTATGTTTTAACGATTTTATTCACAGCATCTCCAGCATTTATACAAATAAAACAAGTATAATTTTAAATTCATTCAAGTATTACAAACTGTTTTGAAAAAGATTGAAATATGAAATAATTTCAATTAGATCTGAAACAAATCTTTAATTATTAATTTGAATCACATTTATCAAATTAATATCATATAAATAATAATAATATTGATTCTTTTAAAGTAATTGATAATTAATATGCTTTAAGATTCTAATTATCATTAATATTTAATTTTTAAAGAATTGATTTCACAATGATATATAAAAATTGTGGAATATAAATTTAGAAATTATCTCTTTTGCTATTATTTCATATTAATTCAAAATATAAAATTCTTGAAATTAGTTTTGATAATAATTTATAAATTATTTGTTAAATTAATCTAATAAGAATCTTATGAATAGACTGGAATAGGATAAAAGATTTTCAACCCATAAATAGACTAATGAGACAGCTTTGTAATGAGAACACAGATTGAGCATGAGAGCTAAGAATTTTACAGGAGATTCAATGATACAGAGGGAGATATTCTTGAAGTGGAATGCTGCCGTTTAATTTGACATTTAAGCAAAATTTAGAGCAGGAGGAAGATGTTAATTAGAAAAATAAGGAAGATACGGAGCAATAACAACATTATGAGGATGAAAAGAAAGAGAAAGATGAGGGACACATATAGATTAAAACAGACTTAAAGGGCTGTGGGAATGAGATTCGGGAAACCGCAGATTATTTGTTTGATTTAAGGACTCATAGATAATCATTACCGCTTATGTATTTCCAGCAATTACTCATTGTTTAGATTTTAATTTTTTATTTACCTTTAAGTTAATAACCACATTACTACTATTAGTTTATTGAATAAAGTTAACAAGATAATTTATTAAATTTTAGATTTTACCTCTAACTTAAGAGTCTATGGTTAAACAATCATTGAATTTCCATTGATATCAAACTATAATTTAATTGCAATTTACAAAATAAAACAATCTAATATTATATATAAATGACCCTCCAAAAGGCATTAAGCATTGGTCAGTTCTATAAAATATTATAATGTTAATTATTTTTACGGTTTATGTTGTAAAGAGCAAGATTTTCCACCTGTTAGTGAAAATTAAAGCAATTCAATCGGCTAATTGATCTATTTTTTAAATAAAATTATTTTTGATTTTATAAGATATTTTATTTACTTTTATAATTGAAAGATTACTTTTGAATCATAAAAATTGTATTAGTTTTTAATTTTAATTTTGGCTTTTATTTATTCTTAATAAGATAGACTCTAAACTTTAAACATATTTTTGCATTATAATTAACATGAATCATTTAATATTGTAGGAATACATTTGATTTGGGAAATTAAATAATATATAAATAAATATTAATTTAAATTTGTGGCAGTTAACTTTCTGGAAACCTAGACAATATGGTACTTGCACGATAGGGAATTCAAAATTAGCTGGACTTAACTATTAGCGGTACACCTCTATCGCATCCTTGGAGCGAGATAACGCGACTTTAATTATGGCATTAAAATTTAACTAAACAAATCACCAAAAATTTTAATGCCATAATTAAAGTCGCGATATCTCGCTCCAAGGATGCGATAGAGGTGTACCGCTAATAGTAAAGTCCAGCTAATTTTGAATTCCCTATCGTGCAAGTACCATATTGTCTAGGTTTCCAGAAAGTTAACTGCCACAAATTTAAATTAATATTTATTTATTTATTATTTAATTTCCCAAATCAAATGTATTCCTACAATAATTAAATATTTTTAGTTTAATTGCTTACTCAGTACACAGTGAATGTAAAGTGTTATTTTCCTTTTGGGAGATGGAATAACTAAATTATAGCAATTAAATGATCATATTAGTTTATAAAAATTACTGATTAATTATTGGAGCCATATTCTAAAGATATTTTAGAAAAAAACTATATAATAACAGTGATTAATAATTAGTTAAAAAAATATATCATTTCATCAATTATAAATATAAATTGTTCTATAATAAAATTAATAATAATAGTTTTTTGCAAGGTCACAAATAAATAATATTTTATTAAATGGAATATACCTTCAAAATTCTATTATTTAATTAAAAGTCAAGAGATATTTAATTAAATTAAATAAAATAATTTTTTTAGTGAATTATGATTAAAATTTTATTGATTTTATTATAACCCAAATCTAAATGAATGATATATTAATATCAATTTGACTTAATATTGATAAAATTAATTTAATCAATACTCGTTTTATTTTATATCACAACAATTCTCTGAAGGATTAATTGAGCAATTGTATATTTATAGATCTAAATAAAAATAAAGTTAAAAAATAATAAAATATTCAATAATCTAATTATTAACTAAGAAAGTTAATAGATAGGTTGTCCTAAATGAGTCGTAACTTAAAGAAGGGTTTCAAATAACTCACTCTAAAATACACCAAAGGGACAAACTAACTTCTTTTTGAAGATTATGGGGCGGATTAATAACACAACAGATAGATGAAGGTTAAAAGCATCTTTCAAGTTCAGAGTTCGGCTAAGAAATCTTAGTAGCCTCAACCCCCCATTAAAACATCAGTTAACTTTGATAACATCTAGTTACAAAGGAACAATATGAGATGGACTTCACTTCCAGCAATCATGAAAGCTAAGACTGAAACAATTCTAAACCTCAAGAAGGTAGTAGATGAAGTCTAAATTAAAGAGACCAGTCTTTTCTCCCTCGTACAAAAATGTAGGGACACAACAGACGTAATACTTAATTAATCTATTCCACTAAGCCAAGAAGAGCTACAAGGCCAATAAATCAAATGCCTAAATGTATTCTAATCACATGTTAACTTACTCTTCGTCATGATACTAAAAATCTAAAAATACAACCAGACTAAGGAACTAGGTCACATTCATGACATAGCGATAGCTACAAAAAACAAAAACTTTGAATACCACTTCAGAGAAGAAAGATTCCAGGCCCTAATCCACTTATTTGCCTTCACTATTAAATACCCCAAGATGATATAGGAGTCTACCTCAAAGTAGCAAATCTAGCTATTAAGTCACTTGAAAACCTAGTTAATTAAGGAGGCCTTAAATAACATCTACCCTAACCGAAAGCAAGATAACAATAGTAAGTAGTAGAATAAAGAGAGAGATCAGTGTTTGAAGACGTAGAAATGGCAAAGGACATGGCAGTTCAAATCGACACGTCAATCAAACAGGGAAACAAACCTAAGTTCAAGTCCACTACCAATGACGTAACACACCAGAAAAGTCTGACTAGTATACTTTTATCTGATCAGATAAGCTCAGAAATCAAAATGAACATAGGCAAAGTTCATACATACTATACACGAAGTCAGCCATAGACTCCAAAAGTAACTTTAGTTCAAAGTACTAGGTGATACTAAATATCAAATGGATGACATAATTCTTAAAAATTTATCATTACAGTCAAACTAACAAGTTAAATGGTAATTTGCCAAATTAAAGAATAAATTTTGGCGCGAACTAAACACTGAAGAGAAAGATGAACTAAAACTTTTCGTAACACCAGACTTCACAAAGATCAACCTCAATATCTAAAAATCAACGTCAGAAATACCATGATTGTTCTCTATGCAGACGCCAAAAGATCTGGCTTTGACCAACTTAAAAACCAGATCTTCCCTCACCTATAATAAATTTCAATGTTCAGAGCTAAACCAAAAAGTGTCCAAATAGGAGGTACACACAAAATCGAACTAAAATTTAAGAAAGGGGGAGACATGAGCGTCTTTCTTTACAACTGGCACAGAGAGAAAGTAGCCAACAACAAATTTTGGAAAGGAGTTACAAGATGGAAGAGAAATAAGATACTGGATATCCATATTAAGACTAAAAAAGTCTACGGAAGACCAGATTACCGAAAATGAAAAGGGCTTGTCCCTTATATATATTAAACATATATCAGATCGGGGGTCCCCAGAGACCTCAATGTGATCTAATTATTATTATTATTATTCAATAATCTAATTCCAGATCAACAGACGAGTCAATTATTATTAAATTAAGATATTTAAATAATTGCATCAAAAATCAAGTTTTTCATTGTTAAACTTGGCCCAATTTTAAACTTAAATGTATCTCTTTGTTTATAAAGCAATTTAATTTAAATTATTATTTAAACGAAGCACCATGACTTATATTAATAATACATATTTAAAATATTAAATCTTATGATTAATCCTCAGTGTCAATGATAATCTTTGTAGACTGTGAGTATTTATCACTTCTCTAAGTCTAATAAGCAGGCATTGACTATTTTCTCAACATAGCATGTGGTAGATTGTTATGATTTAGTAAAATTATCATAACAGTTGACTCTAAAAATGGGGCTCCAAAATCTTCTGCTCTCAATAATTTTATTCAAATTTTAATTAGAACATTAATTAAAATAAATTATGTAATTCAGTTATTAATTATTAAATAAGGCATCATTTATTGAGAAAAAAGGATAGTCTTATGTTCCATCCATAAAAAGAGGTTGATTTTAGGGATTATATAAAGTCTGTGGAAGTACATAAATAGTTAAGTTTTATGTTTTTGACATATAATATTAAATTGAATTAAAATACTAATGATATAAAAATATCAATATAAAATCACTTTATTCAATCTTAAATAATAATTAAGAGCACATATTTTTATTTAATTCAGTATCAGAACATCAAAGAGGTGCAGGATTATTAAAATTAAAAAAATTAATAATTTTTATTGAGAATTTCATTTCGAGAATGGAAGAAAGCTCGTTGTTTTAAATTTCACATTTAATAAGATATTCTCTTTGTATAATAATATTGCTTAATTTAAATGGTTATTTCAAGTATTAAATTCAAAAATTCATAATCAAATTTATAGCTTTTTAAAGTAAACTTATTGATATATAATAAATATTAAATAAAAATTTATGAACAAAATAGAAGTTTTATTATCCTTATTTATTTTATTATTAACTCCAAACTTATAGTAATATAAGTTAAACCTTTCGTTATCAGAATATTACTAAATTTATGTCTTTAAGATTTCAAAAACTAGTAAAACTTCGATATATTGAATCTTAAATTTACTTAAAATGGTTATGCTTCTATTGGTTATTATTTATTATAATTGATGGCTTGAAAATTGAAGAAAATTATGAGATCTTATCAAAGTCAATATTTTTAATACTTTTTTAGTATCTTAAGCATAGATCAAAATTTAAAATCCTAAACTATTAATATTGTTTGAATACATTTGATTTTTGAAAATTAAATTAAATCAGCTATTTAAACAATCAAAATCTTCGCAGTTAACTTTATGGAAACATTGACAATATGGCACTTGTTCAAAGAGAATTCAAAATTATCTGGACTTTAATATTGGCGGTAACCCTATTTCGCAACCTTCAAGCGAGATAACGTAATTTAAAATTTTGATGATTTGCTTAGTAGATTTTAATGCTCAAATTAAAATCACGTTATCTCGCTTGAAGGTTGCGAAATAGGGTAACCGCCAATATTAAAGTCCAGATAATTTTGAATTCTCTATTGAATGAGCCCAAGATTGTTTAAATTGGCTTGCTTTAACTTCCTAAATTTTGATTAATTTTGAATTTAATTATAATTAATTTTCAAAACTCAAATTTATTTAGACAGTAATTAATTACCCCAAGTAAATTATGTATTTAGATTTTTGAAGTTATTAAAATATTAGAGACCCCTCTAAAATTTATCCCGAATCATAAACATTTTTACGAAATCATAAATTATTTTCAGAACCCTTAATCGTGACAAAAAAACCCTAAAATAACCAAAGATTATCACTTGCAGTATTGAGTTCGATTTTTATAAAAAGATTTAAGATTCGGTAAATGTTTTTTAGGGGCCTAATATTTGATTTATATGAAATATAACTCTAATATTTTAAATTATGGTCACTTTTTATTTATTCAATGCAGAAGCTTCAGCAATCTTTGTTGAAGTTTCCTAAAATTATTATGATGAAAATAATAATTATATAGAAGTGATATTTGAACTGTATTTGGAAAATAACACATTTGATAATGAGGGATTCAAAACCCCAAAACCCTTTCAGTAGTTTGATTGAGTTTTTGATTGATAAAAGTAGACTATTAGTGCATACTTTATTAGGGTTTTAATAGGGTTTATGTAGGGGTTTAATGTTTAAATATTAGTATTTTAAGTGAGTATATGCGAGGTTTGGGGTCAGTTTATGACAGTGAGTATATAGATTTATTGTTTAAGTTGCGATATGGATGTGATGAATATAGTGAATAACTCAAACCTGTTCTGAATTATACGTCTATAGCAAGGCTACTCCATAAATCTCCTGCAACTGTGAGGTCTCACTGTATTTTAGCATTGAATTTAAAGAGATAGCAGCTTAATTCTAAGCCTAAAAGACCTCGAAAATTATAGCAGCATCATATTGACTATCTTATTAATGATAAGACTCTTAAATACTGGGCTCATTTCTCTCTAGCCTAGAGGGCTGTGATGTTTCATCGTGAATTCTGAGCTTCACATCTCTGCTTAATCTATAGCTAACATATATAAAAAGAATGGAATATCTTACAAGACAGTCAATCGCATTGAGAGAGTGATTGACTTTAATGTTCCATTTTTTAAGGCTAATTTAAATTATATATTCGATTATATGCAGAGGTCTTAAGGGCATCATATAAAGTTCATACACGCTGATGAGGCAGTGTTTACCTTTAATACCTTTATATCAAGGTCTTGGTATAAGAGGTATAGTAATATTGAAGTTTATGATTAAAAGTTAAGGTTTAAACTCATGCTATTCTTGGTGGAATTAGTGAAGATATTGGCCTTGAGACTTATGTTATTCACCGTCGTTCTATAAAGTCTGAATAATATATTAAGTTCTTGCAATAACTGAGAGATAGTACGCTGACTAAGAGATTATTCTGTTCGTTGATAACTTGTCAGTTCATAAAACTAAAGACTCAAGGAAGGAATATGAAAGGCTTAATATAACACCTGTATTTAATGTTCCTTATAGTCCTTAGTTTAATGGAATTGAATTGTATTGGGGGTTATTGAAAGGTCATTATAAGAAATTGCTGCTCTACCATCTGATGCATGATTTAAAGTAGATACAGTCGATTTTATTAAGAGTGCTGCTAAGATAGTCAGCGATGATAAAGCTAAAGTATGGGCAAGAGAAGGGAGATTTTGTGTATATAAATAAGTTTTAGATTTAAATGAATGAATAAGTTCACATATTAAATTTGCCCGTGAAGGGATTTGGCTTCTCTTTCTTTTCTTCCTCTTAGTCTTGCTTGGGCCTATGTTTCTTCTCTTAGTGCCAGCTCCTGCATCTATGTTCATTTCTTCTGGCTTTTATAAATCTTTGAAGATCCTCTTGCTCAATTCATGTTTTACTTGAGACTTTCTCTCTTTGTTTAATTTGCTGTGTTCTTTCATTAAGTATATAGCAGTACCTGGTTTTTCTATAAAGTTAGAAGACTAAGCTTACTTGAGTTGAAAGGATGTTTTTGAAGTTCCTACAGCTAGGTGTCACTTATTTTAATACCTTGCTTCTCTTTTTCTTCAGGAGAGATGCTGTATCGTTTCTTGTGAGCTTCTTAAATAACTTTATTTAAGTACTCAGGTTTCAGAGTTGCAAGAACACCAAAGAAGAAGTTTCTCTCTGGCAACTTATTAGAGAGCTGTAGCTTTGATGGAAGGTAGAGAGCTAAGTCCGTATCACTCATAGCATAGTCATATAAGTTTGTCACTGATATTTCAGGGTAGTTAGGGGTATCTCTATCATCCTAATTTCATTAGACTTAAAAGCTTTTTTCTCTTCACTCAGTAAGGCTTTTAAGAATGAGATTTTTGTTCCCTCCTAATTCGGCAAGAACAATTCAACTATAATGGATTTATTAATCCTACTTAAGAACTTACCTTGCTATACCAAATATCTATAAAGGTCCTCTTTACTTCGAAATTTTCCTATTAAATCTTGAGATTAAATTCTCTTCATTGCATCATTCATAGACTCCATCTTGCTTCCTCTTTCTATAATTGTTAATGAAATTTAAAATTATGGATATATATCTAATTCTAAGTTTAATAAAATCTTACTACTAAATAGGGAGGACCTACTGGAGGTCAACCTTGAAAAGATATGCGGATAAGCATTGAAATACTTGCTCCAAGTTTCACAGATTGATTTCCATTTTTATCAATCTATCTCCAGTAAAATTGCTCCTAATAATGTTTAATTATTTTAGGAGGTCCTCCAAATTTAAGTTCGAACTTTATTAGGAGTTAAATTTTAAGGTTAAAACTTAATTAGGAGCAT
>ARYC01003362.1:0-51739 GCA_000711775.1 Oxytricha trifallax | reverse complement strand
TACATAAAAATTTCATGTGTCATATAACCCCAATAAAATTTTGACTTTGCGTAAAATGAACTTTGCAAATGCAATTATGTCATAACTTTACGCTTATAAAGTAGGAGTAAATTTTAACCATACATAAGTTAATTTTTACTCCCAAACTATTATGTACTACTAGGCAAAAATATTCAAAATTTTTATGTCTTAGTATGATGAATAAAGTTTGTATTTATGTGTTTGATTAATTATTTATGTCCACAATTTTTTGATTTATTTGTTTATACTTAATACCTATTAGTATTTAATAATTGATTAAATAATGATTTATTATCTTCCTCGCTTTCATCAGTCTCGGACGAGAGTTCCGATGAAATTTCCAGAGACATAAATAAAACGGAAAGCTCAGAACCTAATACATAAATAAAAGACTCTTAAGAAGCTATTTATGTACATTCTGGAACTCACGAGTATTAATTTATGTATGAGAGATGGCAGTCAAGAAGATCATCAAGGGCTAAGAAATAAAACAAAAAACCTAAAAAGTTAGCTGAATGCAATTTATGTACTTAGGTCTACACTTAAATGGAACTCAAAAGACATTTATACGTCCATAAATGAGAAAATGGAAAATATGTAATTAAAAATTGGGGGCACCTATGTTTGCCTGCTTTGCACTAAAAATAATGACTAGAAAACCTTCAAAAGTAAACTGAAGCTATTGAAACATCTTTCAAACCATAACACAAGCGACTTAACCTAATTGGGTTATTCGAAAATTGTAATTTGTGTTTTCTTTATATTTTTAGGTATTCGCTTAAATTGACAAGTCTAGGAACTAACCAGGCTCTGATTCCGATAGTGGTATTAAATATACAGCAACATTAATTAACTTAGAAGAACATAAAAATACTGGGGCTAACACGAATCATCAAACATAAGTAAATGATGAAGATAGTGTAACAATTATTGATACAGCAACATAAATTGCTTAAGAATAAAATTTATGTATCTGCAAACAAATTAGTTTTCCTTCTCAAAATGTTTTGCACCCTTTTTTAAAGAATGAAGTTGAACTTATTTTGCGGTTGGCTTAAAAAGATAATGTTCTAATAACTAAAGAATTTTAGTTCATAATGGCTTAAGGCTCGCTTGATGAACTTATGTACGATTCAATAAACAAAGATTACAATACAGTTTAAAATCTGTGGAATGAGATTAATATACTTAGCTACATTAAGTCATGCTCTTCAGCTTCCTTTCAAGACAACTGCAGGGCAGTATATATTGACAACAGATGCTTGCAAATAAAGAAAAGACCCTTCAATTCTACACTTTTGAAGCAGCTTAAATTACCAAGATAGAAATCTTAAAACTTGCAGTTTTAACTTAAACTCATAGATTCAGTTCAATAATTACACGACTTGGGATTTGTGCATAGATAACTATGCCCACACAACATTAGGATTGATAATTTTAATGATTCTTAACTTTTTCTCACTAATTACTGTTATAGTTCCTTCGTAGGATAAAAGTGCTTGGCCTCATAAATGGCAATTAGTATTTATTAGCACCCCTTCGACTTGGATGAGATTCATAATGGGGACATAAGACAAGACACTTTCTCAATTATTGTAATCCTGATTGAAATTATTTTGGGCGAAAAGTTTACTAAGTTAGCATCAAGATGTCGAGACATGCTTGAGTTGGCAACTTACGTTAAAAGAGACAACTTATTAGTGACAGAACAAAAATTGTTTTTAAAATATTTTTCATCTGATTTTAGCACAATCCCTTCTCTAAAATAGTTGGGTGACAAAATTAGAGAAAACCTTATCAATTGACATATTTATTTATTTAATGCAATCACAAATTTTTCTCAGATTTTTATAAATATAAATTTATATGTTAGGATCAGAAAACAAATTTATTAGACAGGAAACTGCATTGAGGCCGGAAATTTCCCCTCAAAATTTTTAAATATACGTAAATTAATTTATTCATGATTTTAAACATTTATTTGATTAGACTTTAGAAAATAAATTAATATTTTGCATTTTTAAGTTAAAGGTGATGATAATAATAATACAAAATCAAATATCATATAATAATTATATAAATTTTTATCTTAAATATTCCAGGAGATCGCGATATCCTTATCTATTATGAATAAACTGAAGTAGTTTAAACCATAAATGAGGTTAAAAGTTTAAAATTAAAAAAATAAAAAGTAGCATATAAGGTAAAAAAACGTAAGATTTTTAATAAATTATCAAATAAGTCACTAATATGATAAAACCACAAGAGTAATTTTTTAGAAAATCTTGAGTATAATAAATTAAATTAAGAATTACTCATCTTCCAAATATATCAAAAGTCAAAACACATTAGTGTGATTAGAAAAACCAGTGGAAAGTGAAAATTAAAAAAGTGAATATTAAAAACCCTTAATTTAAACTATTAAACTCTTAAATATTTAAAATTACAAAACATAGCAGACTTTTCCACACTCGACATCTCGATCAAAACCGGTCAAAGAGAGGCGAAAATAGACTCATTCGATAGCCCTTTGAAATCTAGGAGGAGGAATTTAGGTGTCCGGGGCACACAGCACACGCCATGGCGAAGTTGCGCTTGATGTAGATTTGCAAGTCTTCCGGTCTACTAAGGAATCGCAACTTTCACTCAAGACAGCTGCATCTGGGAATGCCACGTCTCTCACTCGAAGAAAGACCAGTCTGGAGATGTCATCGCCTGGGAGAAATCTCAACTCTTGAGCATTGACCTTAAGGAATCGCGATATCTGTCGTGGGGATCAAGCAATGGGTATTGAGTGGCATCGGGCGATTATCTATAGGCAAGCAGGAAGGAATTCAGCTGCTCCACGAGTTGGGGAAGGAGTGATCGGACATCGGTACCTCGTCATGAGTTGACAATGGCTGCTCGAAAAGGGGGCTGCGCAAGACCTGTACATCCTAAAATGGCTTGTCCCGAGGAGGAGCGCTAATCGTAACGATGGCAGTGGATTAGTTCTCTGTCTCCTCATCAGAGCAGTTGGACCCCTTCGCCAGGGGGCTTTTAACACCCTTCTCCTGTTTTGCCCCAAGATTCCAATTCAGACCTGGGTTGGAAAAGAGGCTTGGGCTTAAGAGTATAAGCATTTTAATCCAGAGGAAATCTTTAAATGAATTCCTTATAGTCTTTGAAGAAATCTGCAACTCCTGTTTGAGGAAATCTAGATGGCCCTCGTAATCTGCAACTGTGCTTGCGCATGCTGTCTTCGCGCAACTCCCTGGCCAAAGAAGGGAGTTGAACGACTCTGATGAGGAGACAGAGAATTAATCCACTGCCATCGCTACGACTAGCGCTCCTCCTGGGGCCAATCTATCTTAGGATGTACAGGTCTTACGCAGCCCCTTTTTCGAGCAGCTATTGTCGACTCATGACGAGGTCCCAATGTCCGATCACTCCTTTCCAAACTCGTGGAGCAGCTGAATGCCTTCATGCTTGCCTATAGATAAGCGCCCGATGCCACTCAATACCCATTGCTTGATCCCCACGACAGATTTCGCGATTCCTTAAGGTCAATGCTCAAGAGTTGAGATTTCTCCCAGGCGATGACATCTCCAAATAATGTTATTTTTTTAATTATTGTTTAATTATTCATTTAGAATTTCTATAAATTTTATTGGAAAAAAATTTTAAAAAAGTTCACATAAATATATAGAATGTATTTAATTTAAAGGAAATGTATGCTTATTAAATATATAAATTTTTAGACATTAACTTGATTTTAATAATTTACTTATAAAAAGAGAAATATATATTTATGTTAGTTTAGTTTAATATGGTAAATGGAAAATAAAGATTGAAAAATTCATCTAAAAATTAAATTATAGAATAGATAACTTATGAAAAATGATTTTATTTTAAAAAGTTATCAATCTTAATTAATATTTACCTATTTAAATATATTTATATATAAAATATCATGTATCTTATATGTATTGGATTATAAGATATTATTAAAATTTAAATGTCAACATTTGAATTAAAATTGATAACACATTTATTTAAATAAAATTAAAAATTAAAAAACATTTTTAAAATATAAGTATTTTTTATAATAAGAATAAGAATATAAATTAATTTGATTATAAAAGAAGCATTAACAATAAATTAATAATTGATCTTAAATAATAGCTTTAAGTACCTTCCATAATTGAGAAAAGTAGACCAACATAATTTTATATGAATATACAGATTTTTATTCTTAAAATTTTACACTACTCGTTTACGTATTTTTTTTCTTTTTTTTTAAATTTCCAGCTATTCCTATAGCAAGTGTCATAGATTTCATATTAGTTCTCTTCTTAAGTGAGTTTGAAACATGAATTTATAAACTTCTCCTTGTTTAAAGTCCTAAAATTAAATATGGAAATCTTATAGGTAAGTCAACTTAAAAAAAATACTAAAAGTGATTGCAGTTTTCAACTGAAAAGGTAAATATTTTTACAAATAACTCTAAGTTCTAACTGTAATAACTTAATTATAAGAATAAACTAAGATAATAATAAAAAATGGGCAATATTATGATAAAAAATTAATATCAATATGTATTTTCGTATCATATTATGATAATTTATCAGATTTATCATGGAGACGACTTCTTTAGAATCGAAGAAATTAAGACTTGATCATTCATTATCAATACTATATAACTATTTTAATTTTTTTAATTAATTTTGTATGTTTGCTCATAAATAGCTTAATTCGCTTTATATAATCGCATTTAAAATAAGAAAATATATGTTCAAGAATATGATTATATAGGAAAATTTTATTATATTTATTTTGTTCGAAATATCAGGAGATATACAAAGATATGAAAGAGTTTGAATTGAACCTGAAGAAAAATTTGTTCATATAGCACGATTATTTAATAAGTTTCTGTGAGAAAGAAAAAATTAACTACAAAGACACCAACTTTGGATTTAGTATATTATTTCGAAAATATGATAAAGACATAGACCCCACCCTCTCTTAACTAAAAATATTTGATTTATTATTTAGGCTATATTTCTAATTAAATATAAGTAATTAAGCAAAATAATTATTTATTTTTAAAATATATACAATTCATTGTTTTCTACTTTTTCCACAAATATAGATGATGACTAGTAATCTTAATAAAAATACTATGAATTTAATTTTATTGATAAATTAATTAAATTCAATTTCCTCTATCTTATTAAATATTAATCTAAATATAAACTTTTATATTTAAAAAGTATTAATGTTATATTTTTATGATTTTTTCTAAACATATCTGAAAAATATAAATTTTCTCAATTTTAAATAATAGGTTTTGTTTAACAGTTTGACATAATATTTTTTAGTATTATGTAAAATAATTTCTAAAGTTAACCTGTTTTATTTATTTAATCTGAAACCCATTTCAGGGATTATCTACTATTTTTAAATCTTAATAAAATAGAGTAATTCATTTATTATTAGTGGAGTTGCATATTTATTTTTTAAAGAAGAGTAATTTTTTTTTTACATCTAAACATTTTTGATTTAATAACCAAAAATTATATGATTTAAATTATTAATTAAATTATAAATTTTAATTGGCTGTGCAGCAAGGTGTGACCCCTCCAGTATCACATTACTCTCCTGTATCCAATAAACCATCACCAAAAGAAGCTTCTGCTTATTTTATGCTGTAAATGGAGAAGAAAAAAATTTTAATAGCTTTAAATGAGTAATAATAAAGCTAAACTTTCTTAACATCAGATATAATTAAAAAATTTAAATATTATAGATTAGATAAAACAAGAAGAATTTATACTAGAAAAATATACCGATTTCTTGCAGAGGAAAGTTCATTATGAATATAAGTTGCAGATGGGTATTTGGAATTTTATTTAATACGTTAATAACTATGCAGAAAAATGGTTTAATATGCTCTATAAAAACAATGATATTGGGATAATTTTTTTATATCATGTTGACTATATTAAATGATAGAGCCCTTCTATTATAATTTATAAAAAATAGAATGATATATTTGATAAAGCTAAACTAAAGTGAATTAACAGCGGTTTAAGATACTGTCTCTCTTAAACAGATTTTTATTCGCTATAGTTTAGACTTTTAAAATAAAATAAATTAAATTAAAAATAAATTATTCTAATAAACTTAATTTTAGGATGGGTAATATCAAATTCCAATGTATTTTTTAATTTTAGAAATTCTTTTATTACTAGGAAATTGTAAAAATCTATAAAAAAAAGTATCGCTAGCTCATAAATTATATATAATGTTCAAAGGAAAAGCGAATTCATTAAATATTTATAACATTACATCGTATTTATATACTTAAAATTAAAAGTAAATTAAATTAAATCACAATAAATGTTTGAAAACTTTATTTCCTTTTTAGGCATTAAGCTAGTCTTACTGATTAAAATTTAATTAGGGATTATAAATTGTCTCCATAACATTTTTTTTATTTCACTCGATTCATTTTATAATCTTTTTTTTTATGATAATACGTGAAAAATTAGCTTCATAATTTACTAAATTATAAAGAACTTTTTTTCCTAAAAAAATTTGTAAGTATTCAAATTTTAAAATCTTATTTTAATAATATTAAATGAAGTAAAGTGAAGTCATGGATAATAGAAGTGACAAATAGATAAAAGTTCATCAAACGTTTAATAAGTAATTAGAATTTTATGATCTTTTTCATCCTCATATTTGAAACTTTTAATTTTCAAGTATATTGTATGAATACTTTAAGAATTTCACTTAAAGTTTTAAAGGATTTTGATTTCTTTATGTAATATTCTGATTCGTTAATCAAATCCCAGTTAAAAGTAAAAAAGGTACAATAATATGATTACAGGAATAATTTTAAATATAAAAATTTTTTTAAAAATATATATAAATATATTTATATTATAGTAGCATAATAAAACTAGTGAAAAATATTGATTTAATTTGATATTAAAATTGTAACTGATATTATTTTTTTTTAAATTATATTCTCTTCAATTCATGAATAAAAATTTTTCAATTACAATTTTAGATTCAGATATGCCAATATATATATATATATATAAACTTTTCAATATATAAATTATCGTTGTTTTAAAAAAAATATCAGTTAAAAATAAATTACAAAATGTCAAAATAAAAATAAATTTAGCAACAGTAATTATTGATGCAAAACGCTAGATAGTCTACCACTTAGCTGCCCTTGAATTTTTACAATTAAAGCATAAATTAATAAACAAATTAAAAATTAAATCAGCAAAATAGTATGATGTTTAAAGCAGTATCAATAAAAATTCTTATATTTTAAACTAATTTTAACATATTTTATTGTTTAATTATTGGTCAATATCAAATTCAAGAAGTCCTTAAGAAAATAGGAAAAAATAAAACAATTCAAGCTTACATAAAGATCCCAATCGTTTTAAAATGAAAGAATTGCAATTTTCCAGTCAAACTGTAAAAGAAGATGACGAAGATTTGGCCAACTAAAACTATTAGTAGTTTAAATATGAGCATTAAAATGACGAGAATCATAATATCATCAATTATAACCTCATTAAAATGCATCAATAGCAGCTTAATAATAATGCGTTTATTTTGAAATAAAAGACAATTTTAATTTAACTATTTTTAAATGAAGCTTAATCAACAGTAGATTCGAATCATGGCATTTTAAGGGATGGATATAAGTCTCGTATTCAAGGATCTTTATCTCCAAGCTTGCAGTTTATATAACGTCCAACCTGTGCAAAGACTTATAAAAAATTACAGCTACGATCCAATTAAGAAAGAATTTAATTTTGAGAAGTGTAATGTCTGTGATAGAACTATAAAACCTGTTTTAGAAGCTATTTTTCAATTGAAGGAAGTTACTTATGGTATATCATTTTCACATAATTCTTTCTTTAAAGAAGAGAGCATAAAAATACTCATTGAATATTTACCATAAATGCATATGCTGCGACAACTGAACTTAGAAAAAATTGGAACTTCTGATTCAGCAATGATTAAATTGCTGTAATATGATTGTTTAAAACACTTACAGATCCTTAATTTATCTTCAAACAATCTTAGCTTTGCATTTTTTGAGCAACTAACTAGCCTGATTTTAAATTGTTAATTGAATCTGGAATGCTTGTAATTAAGTAATACCAAACTATCAGATAAAAATGGTATAGAGCTGTTTGAAGGAATACTTAACAACACATAAATAAGAAAGCTTGATTTTTCAAGGAATCCTAATCTTGGCTATAAATTTGCATCATATTGCATTAGTCTGTTAAAATCATATCCAGAATTCTATTTAAATAAACTTGACTTAAGCTACTGCAGTATAAGTTAACTTCACCAAAATTAAATGGATAAATTAATTTAGGAATGTAGATATCGCGAATCTATTAGCACAGTAAACCCTGAAAGTAACATTAAATAGTAAAATCTTTAAAAATCTCAAGAATAGCTTACTTAATCAAGAAAAAGCTACTAGAATCTTTTAAGTTATCATAAAAACACAAAGAAGAAGTTGACACTTGATAAAAGACCTTTGGATTAATAAATATAATTTTAATAAATGAGTCATGAAAAGATAAGATCTTATCCCACAATAACTGATTATGCATAAATTAATCTTTAATCCTCAGATAAGTCTAGAAACTCCTCAAACAGTTACTCTGGGACTCCATCACCCAACTAGACCGCTAGAAAGCTCAATTTTAATAAGATTAACAAAAGCTATAATAAAAATTAGACACCTCAAAGCTATAAGCATATTCCAGGAAGATATTCAATTATAACTATGAGTCCGATCTCTCCGAATGAGTCTTCGCTAGGTCTTTACATGAAAAATTGCAATTAATCTCAATACATGAAATCCACCCAGAATTATATGGAGTAAACTGCAATACACAACATCAATTTAACTTAGGATTAACATTAGTAAAAATCAGAAAAATCGAATGTTTATAAAAGAGCTTACATCAACTAGAAAGAAAACTCTATGCCACAAATTCAAAATATGAGTAGCTACTTGCCCACTAGCTAGACTTTCGACGATTGATCAATTTTAAGCAGTCTATCAAATGTTCTCTATACTTAAGATTCAGTAGGCTAAGAGCCTGATTATGGTTAATAAAGAGTTGTTAGGTAAAATATTTATGTCAACCCAAATAAGACCTAAGATTCAAGAATATTCAATCAAGGAAACCAAAGAGAAAGATCTATCACTCAAAATTAAATGTAGGTATTTCAAACTCAACCAGATGAAGATCCAAATAAGCACGGATTTACTATATAAAGAGATGTGCATATGCAAACAGATCATCAAAAAGATTAACTAAAGAATTAAAATCAAATTACAAATTTGGGATTAAATAAAAGACCAAAACAATAAAGAAATAAGTCAAATTCAACTGTCTGCTATCACTATGCAAGAGATATGAAAAAACAGCTAAAATAATAAGCAAACTAAAATTAATAATACACAGTTGAGGATTATTCATAGTAATAAAATTAAAATTTATATTCCCAGAAAGATTTCGTAACACCTCAAATTATAAAATCTTAAAATAGATCAATTCAGAATAATAGTGCAGTAAACGATTATCCCTCAGCTTTATCAAATTCTTAAGAGAGAAGTAGAAGTATTAGTAGAAGCCAAGTCAAAGATTAAATATAGAAAAGTCTTTAAAAATAGCTTGAGAGTATGAAAACAGAAAGGTATGCAAACTCAAATAAATCAAAGTAACTTAAATAGAAAAGAAACACTTCAAATGAGGGCACTCATAGAAAAACATATATAACAGCAGATAGAAACGCTAGAAATAAGTCACTTAATATTGGACCTATTAAAAATACATAAAAGATTTCAAATACTACAAAGTGCACTTAGAGAAATTTCAATCAAGGATTCAGCAATAACACAAGTCATCTGCAATCTCAAGATACTTTAATAGACACCTAATCTCATTAGTAATAATCTCTCTATAAAGCTAACTTTATTCAAAACAATCTGAATGCTAATTCATTTCACCAGCCTTAAGTTTTAGTTTCTAAAAACAAATCCTAAATTTCTAACTCAAATAAAGCCTAATCTTTTGTTTCCACAAGACCAACTTCTTCTATGAATACAAGGAGACCGATAACAAATTAAACATCTCAAGATATTTTTGCATCAAGTTCCACTCTAACGTCTCATAAACCCTAAAAATAATAGTTTGAAAGTCAAGCATAGAGGTAGTTGCAGGCAGAAGTACAAAATGTCACATAATTAAAGGAAGTAATTAAAAATGAAATTGAGAGACTGTAGAACATTTATTAAACAATTGATAGTGTTATTTTGAAGTAAAGTGATCATAATGTACACTCAATTACTAGCATTGATAACTGTCAAAATTTGATAATTTAATTTAAATACAAGTATGAATAATGATTTACGATAAGTTATTTGTTAAGTGCTGCCCAAAGCAATATGTTTAAATAAAATTAATCTTTTTAGAAATAATAGAGCTATGGAAACAACGAATTAAGTGCTTTCAGTACTTTAAGTTTCAAGAAAATGCTTTGAAATTATATACAAAACTACAATATGTTATAAGTTAATAATCACTTTATATTCCAAATGAATTTAAATACCTTTTTTCATGATAAAACATCTGGATTCAGATTAGAGATGTGAAAAATGGGAAATAAAAGTTATCATATATGCAAGAATTGAAGGGTGGATTATAAATTAGTGTATAATTATCAAATATCAAAGAATTTAGGTTGGTTGTATAAATTAATTAATTCATCAATTTTATTAAATTTAAGTAGCTAAAATATGAATATCATCAATTGAACTTATAAAGTCAAAGTTATCCCCTATATTTTTAAGCAATAAAACAAAATTTTAATCTTCTTTAAACTATCTTCTAAGATAGCTAAAAAACCTACCTGAGTCTTAGTATTTTTTGTAGTCTATTTTAAACGATTTTCCCAGTGTTAATTCAATTACTATAATGACAAGAGAATAAAGGTCTTGTCTAATGTCTGACATTTCTAATTCCTTGAGATCGTTAGGATGTTAATACAGTGTCAGAGGCATTTAACTTATTTAAGATTTGAAGTCTATTGTTGAGGCATGAGCAAAGTTAGTTAGGATAATTTAGGGATTCCATTGTGACTTAATCTTTATGTTTTGTGGGGTGAGGTACCGATGGGTTATTCCCAGTGAATGAAGCCCTTTAATGGCTTCAACTAATTAATCTATTAGCTACCTCTTCGATTTTATATTGTCTAGCCGAATCATGAGCGATAAGTTGGTATCACTCTCTCTTGTTTTAACATAAACATTAGTATCATCAAAGCATACTCCAATAATGCAATCAAGATAATCTGCTTGATTTCCTTTAATTAGACTCATTAATTTGAATTCATTCAAGAGTCTTGTCACTTTATTTAGGTCTTCATTCAAATCTTTTTTCAGATAAATACGCAAATCTCCATCTAGCTGATTAAATTCATTTTAATCATAAAAAAGTACTCCCATTTATGAGGAAATTTCAAAAACTGCTTTTAGTTCCCATTTTACCATTTAACAAAAGTCAGTAAAAGGGTTTAATTAGTCTTTCTCATTCAATTCTTTAATTTATTTAATTTTTTTCTGGCTTGATTGTTCCAGTATTACGACACTTTCTTCTAGATTAATGTTGAAATTTTCATTTGAATTTAGCATTATATTTGCTTATTATGAATTTGAAATTTATGAAGCTTGACAGGGAACATCTACATAGTTGCTTGAAGAATGTTTTGCATTGATGCATTCAATCTACTTGATTGTCTAAAAGAATTTAATATATAAATATTTAGTACTATGTTAGAGTATTGTGCCAAAGTTAATTCTTCTGAACTGTGTGAACATAAATGAACGAGCAAGCAATCTTTATCAACAAAATTTTAAGCTTTCAATTATTTTTGCTGGCACACCGCACATTCATATTTTCCTTGTCGCTTAAGCTAGGAGAATGAACCTTAGTTTCTAGAGTGAACTTTTTTATGTCTTTTTAATTCTACTGGAGTGTACACTTATTTGCAAATCCCACATTTTGTGAATTTTTGAGGTTTTTTGTTTAGTGCTTTTGCTCTACTCTTTCTTCTATTGATCCATGTTTCCAAGTATTCTTTGTAAAGTTTATGCTTTCAAGTTACAACTTTGTTTCCTGTCAATAAATGTTTATGTATAAAAATGTTACCAATAAATTTTGTTTTAGACTCTTCTGAATCTTAAGACTAGCTTGAATTTGAATAGACTGATGACAATGAAGATGATTCCATATTTAAATTTTAAGAAATTTATTAAATAAAAGCTTATATTAAATAGGTTAAATTATGTTAACTAAAATAATCTTAGAATTGTGGTCAAATAAAATATTATTTAACCCAGAAACCCCTTGGTACATAAAGTTTATGTCCCCTATTTGTCCCCAGGGGACATACGCTTTTTCAATGGAGGGGTTCTTGGGTTTTAACTTTTGAAAATTCTTAACTTTAAATATAATCACAATCAATCATACTGTGATAAAGTAATATCATTTGTTTGGGAATATAGGATTTGGAACAATAAAAATGTGTTATCGCACTCATACATAAACTTTTGTTGACAATTTTTTATGTTCCTAAAAGTTATTGCGTTAAATTACTTCAGACAAAGTAAAATCTATAAAGTAAAGTATAACCAATCAAATTTGATTAATATATAGTATAAGCGAATTAAATTAAAGGACTTAAACTTTTCATTCTTACTAGAAATATTTAAGTCTGAAGTATTTTTAATTAAATTCATATTAAATAGACTTATAAGGCTAATAGAAAGTAACAGGAATTTCGTGAACATAAACATTAAGTAGCTGGAGGGACATCTGAATACCAAACAAGACTGGTGATGTCACTTCAAATATTCATGTAATTTTCTTAACTTAACAACTTTAGTGGGATATCACATGCCTAGTTTTACAAAGACTACTATGATGTTCATTAAAGATGTATTGAGCTGCAAGAAAGAGCTCATTAAATCTGCAGACATAATTTATGTCAATGTTCCTAACTTCCCAGAGCTCTCTGTAGCAAATATTTATGACCTAATTAAAAATGATGAAGCTGTAAGCAAATACCTAGGAATTTACGATGACATAAAGGAGCTACCTGACAAGCACTTCTTCTTTGGAATACTAGGTACACTAAAGAATGAGTTCATTACCTAGCTTGTCCAGAACCAGCAGAATGTTAGATACACAGGCTAAGCTGATGAAGAATAGAAAGAAACAATACAAATAAATGAAGAATTACTCAAAGAAATTCAATCTATTTCCAGATACTCCAGTAAGTTATAAATACATAAATTTATGTATGCTTTATTTTAGAAAAGAAAGGAAAGGCCTTATCGATGTTAAAGATCAGTTCTTAAGGGAGAAAGTAGAACAAAAAACGGAAAAGATTTTGAGATTGTTTCAGAAATAGAGAGGCCTATGTAAATACAGCAATATAATTAAAATTTTATGCAAATAAACAATGACTCATAAATTATGAAAAGCCCACCAGGCAAAAGAATGCAATTTAATATGTGACATAAATTAATTTTAATAACATAAAGTTTAAGTCAATTAATTATTTATGTCTTATGTAATAAAGCATGCATCATATCTAAGCACCTTCTTTCACTATTTTTGCAATCTTTTGTTTGAATTTATGTTATAGATTTCTCCACAAAGAAATAGTTTGTTTTATTATTCACCTTAAAATAATGTTGACATAAAGTTTATGTACAATGCTTTTTTACTCTTGAAAAAACCATTTCTATGCAATTATACTTAGATGAGTAAGGGCTATTAAAAAGCAACTTCCATCCATATTTTAAAACTTGCTCTTATAATAACTTCGAATGATGAGCTCTTAAGTTGTCTAAGAATATTGTTAATTACTTTTCCTCATACCTATCTCAAAGTTTATCAATCAGAAGTTAAAGATCTGGGAGTTTAATTGACTTCTACTTTATAATAAACTGCTCTAGTCCAAACTTTCCACTTATAATGACAGCAGCTGCTAACGTATCAACACAAAGTCCCTCTTTATTTAGTATTTGGTTTTCATATTTTCTTGACCAAGATTTTATTCTTACACTATGAGCTTTAAAAATAGTTTCATCGAGATAGACGATGTTTTCTTCCTTTTCTGACATTTTTATTAATTAAGGGTATGTCTATTACTAAATATTTAAAGTGTTTTACTTCTTTTTTTCTGTTATGAAATAGTCTGACCTTGTGCTTTTGAAACTTATTCCATGATCCTTATATATTCTGTAAAGCTGTTATTTAGTTACTTTCTTTTCCGGAAAAGTCCTATGAAATAACAGAGCTCTCTTTTATAACGATAAATGCTTTTAAGCTTATAAAGTATTTCTTGAGACCAAGTATTCCAAATCAAAATGATCTAATTTAGATTGTTCTTTGTATTGTTACTTTTCATTGTCATTTGAGGTTTTTATTAGTTTTATTATTCTGTTGATTAAGCTTTCCTTAAATCCTGTAACTTTTCTTATCTCTTTAATTTTCATAAGTTACTTAGAATCCTTGCTATACTAATTTGATCCAAATCTCAACAGTCTTATAAGCTTAATATTGTCTTCAGAAAAATACTTTTTGTACTTCATTAAATATATTTTATTCAATTAATTAATTTATACAACCAACCTAAATTCTTTGATATTTGATAAATCTAATAAGAGATCAACGAAGAAAAGATAGAAAGATTGATTGATTCAAATACTTAGAAAAGTATGTGTGAGCGAGATACACTCAATTTTAAATTACAGATATTAAAAAAAACTATGAGTATTTCTACATTTGATTATTATGAATTATAACCCTAGTTTTGTTTTTTTGACGAAAATCAATAATTATTTATATATTTCTTAAAAAAGTAATCTTTTTTTTCTAGTTGTTTAATTTACCTCTATATTTTATTCTAGATTAGATTTTTATGAAGCTAATTTACTGTTATAGATTAAATCGTTTACAACCTCTATAATAGAAAGTAAAAGATTCTATTTATTTAATATTTCCATACCATTTGATGTTGGGTGTTTGAATGCGATCATGCTCAGTAGATGGGGCCACTGCCAGCTTTATCCTTCTTTCCAAGAATGAATGTCTTGCAACGCTTGATGGGACAGAGTCTTCTTCTCTTGCAGACGGTGCACTCGAGCTTGAGGGTAACCTTCTTTGTGGTCTTTGCCTTCTTTCTGAAGATGGGCTTGGTCTGCCCTCCGAAACCTTTTTGCTTGGCATCATATCTTCTCTTACCCTGTGCGACAGTGGAAGCCTTACCGGTCTTGTATTGAGAGACCTTGTGAATAGCGTGCTTGTTGCATTTACCGCAATATGTTCTCTTCTGTTTGGGAGCGTGTACCTATAAAACATGATTAGACTTAGAGAGTGTGCTTTACCATTTATCTTATACTAATAATTAATATTAAATAACACTTGCGAACAACGTAAATATTTGCAAATTATGTAATTATATATTACACAAATTTTAATGGAACATGATTATAAATAATTGTTATATTTCTATTTATAATATAAATATTCTTGAGATCTGAGAACTATCCAACAAAATTCTATGAATATGATATTTATTTAAAATAATGTTATCATCTCTTTAACTTCTATATTAAATTTAAAAAATATAAATTGGATAAATGGTTTAAATAAGGTAGTTGAAATATTAAAATGTTAATAAAACTTATTTTAATAAAATTATATTTTAAAATACTGAAACCAATCTCAATAAAAAAAAATTAGAACTATTTTTTATTAGCTAATATTAATTAAAGAAATCTAAGATGAAGTACATTGCTGCCTACGCCTTGTTGGTCCTCGGAGGTAAAAACGAGCCCGCTGTCGCTGATGTCGAGAAAGTTCTCAAGGAAGCCGGTATCAAGGCCGAAGCTGAACACCTCGAGAGACTCGTCACCGCTCTCAAGGGCAAAACCTTCCACGAATTAGTTGCATCTGGCAAATCAAAGATGAGCTCAATGGGAACCGTCGTTTCCGCCCCCGCTGCTGGTGCCACTCAAGCCGCTGCCAAGGTTGAGGAAAAGCCAAAGGAAGAAGAAGCCGCTGATGTTGATATGGGAGGTCTCTTCGGTGATGACTACTGAAGAAATTTGCACACAACAGATGAAGTTAATCTTGTTAGCTACCTAAGAATTATCACAAACCACACTCTTTCCAAAGTCTTTTTATTCTCGCAAATTCAATTTATATACATTATCTCTCGCATCTTAATCAAATGATGCTCAAATTCGATTCTTTATTTCCCACTATTCACTTCATGATTTCTATTTACATGAGTAATTCGACTTTGTAATAAAAGGCCATTAAATGTTTTAAATTAATTACTTTAATCAGAATATTAAATAACTTTGTAACTTAACAACCAGCTACAGCTGATTTTTATTTGCATGATTATTGACAAATAATCCCTTATTAGCACTCACTACTTGTTAAACATTGCATGTAGTGAATAATAAGCCGACCACAAACCCCCTATCGTCCCATATGTTAATCCTGCATAGCATAGATACCTCTCCCTATTTGGGATTTTATCGATTCCAAAAGTCTTAAAGTAAAAAGCTATAGGAAAAATGAAGGTCACTAAACATCCCCCTATGGCTCCTTAGAAATTCAAGAATTAGCCTAAATTTGGAATAACTAAGGCAAACGTGCAGCAAATAAATGCTACTGCTATTCTTGTTAGGAAAGATTTCATCCAGGGGTAGGTTCTACTTTCAGGGATGTTTTTGTAAACTGGTATTAAATTCATGATTTTAAAAGTTGGAATTATTTGCAGACAGTAACTACATAGTATTCCGATTGAGTAAAATATTTGCACCACATAGGTCATTAAGGATGGCTTTAAATTCAAAAGAATGATACTTTTAGTGAATTATCCAAATGCAGAGTAAGAAAGTGTACCAACAATCAAAATTAAAGTTGCAGTAATAGCCAAAGCATTTCCCAAAGATTAAGTAAACCTTTTTGGTGCTTCTTCCATCTAATTGTGAATTTCTACTGCAACAACGTTACCTTCGAACATGAACATAGCTATTCCAAAGAAATAGGGTATCCCTGATAAATTAACATAGTTTAGTGTCTTATCAAAACTAGGATAATTTATTTCGCTTATATCAGTCAAAATAATATAGCATAGCGCTATAGAGATTGAAATAATTGCTGTGATAGATATGTAAGAAACTTATTTCATGCTCTCAAAAGTACTTAATGGAGCCAATATCAGAAATGAGAGCATAAAGATCAGGAATCTATTGTCAGAAGTCATGTCTCCTGTTGTGTATTTAATGACTTAATCTATCTATTGAATAAAGAACATGACATAACCAGAGCAGCAAAAGAATTGCCCAATTACTATGTTTAATGCTGTGGCTACTCTTCCCCATTTTCCAAAACATGCCTCTCCTAAATCTGAGAAGGTCTTAACTTTTCGACCATAATGCTCCTTGGCTTTCGTTTACAAATGCACTGTATAAAAATTCAAAGTTGCATTGGTTAGTATTAGTATTGAAAAAATGTATATTTGACAAATAATATTCTAAAATTAAATAATTTTTAGAAAAAACTTGCATTTATTTTATAAATTTTAAATGAAAAATTTTCGATTTTCTTTTATGCTTGAGAAAATTTAATTCAACTTATTTATCGCTATTCTAAAAAAAGGATATTATTTAGGGTGAACTTTTTCTCAATTATTTTGACATTGATTATTATTATTTTTTATTAGTATTTTCTTTTTAAAACACTTCCATCTATATCGTAGCTGGTAAATACCCAACTTCCATGAAACCATAAGGAGC
This sequence comes from Oxytricha trifallax, assembly GCA_000711775.1. Lineage (NCBI taxonomy): Eukaryota > Ciliophora > Spirotrichea > Sporadotrichida > Oxytrichidae > Oxytricha > Oxytricha trifallax. The sequence continues at coordinate 33,786 of ARYC01003362.1, read as the reverse complement.
TGCTAGTATACCCAATCCAACGAAAGATTTGACAATATTTGCAGTAGTTAGAGTAAACCCAGTTTTCGGATACAAATCTGTCTTAGAAATGTCACTGACTCCTCCAATTAATGAGTTCCTCTGAGAAAATTGACCTGTCAGCAATGATCCATCATTCGAATCACAATCATCTTAGATAGAACCATAATCCTTCACATTTTTTTCTTCAAGGATAGATTAATATTAAAAGTTATCTGTAGTTCTGTTGGCAGCAACTACTCCTTCAGTGTTTAAGGATGTATTTGCTTAAAAGTCACTCATTATTATTTATAGAATTTTAAAAATTAACAATAAATATAAATTGATTAATTAAACTATCAAACACACAGGAATGATTATTGATGTCCACTTCATACATCTTCGGCTTGAATCTTTTGTGGCTTCTATTTCTTGAATTTTCTTGTAGCTAAAATATCTAAATCTTGTTGTTGGATGAAGACTTTAGCTCTCTTATCTCCAATCTCTGTGGTATAAACGTTTTTCTTGAATCTCTTCTTGTCTGGATTGAGAACCTTAGGCTTTTTGCAAGCAATTTTGTACAAATCCATTGATGCGACTTGATTTCTTCTAAGTTTAAGGTCAAATCTAGGTCCAATTTCAACTAAATCTAGCTGACTTTTCATTACTTGTGGTTCTGTGATTTGAGGGATTTCATATTACCTCACTTGAATAGTAGTATCATCAGTTGAAGTGAAAACAAGTGCTCTTTTCATTTCTACAATGTTTGCTTCTTCTAGGGTGTTCATGTGAAAAAGCTCTAAAACATGAATTAGTATTAATGTATTAAGTCTTACCGTAAAACAAGTTCTTTGCTCTTTAATGCTTCTCTGAAAATTCGAATTGCTCTCCTTAGAAAATAAGAATGGGTTTCAACTCTCTAGACACCTCTTTAACAGCAAACTCTTCCATGGATTTAAAGTTAGAGACTCCAAATTCAAACATATCTAATACTCTCTTATCATAGATTCTACCTAGGATCAAGTTGTCAGGTCTCTTCTTTTAATGGTTACCGAAGATAATCAAACTGCAGTCTTGCTTGGATGCAAAAATTTCTAGGGGTCCTTGGTTTTCAAATGGGTGAATATCATGTGATTTTCTTACAAAAAGTCTTGATTTCTCTTCTTGACCTCTTAGAATGTTTAGCTCCTTCATGATTTGATTTACTACATTCATCATAAAATAATTTAAAATTCTATACTTTATTAAAATTATATTTTAAGAAAATACTATATTGAATAATTCATAAGATAATCTTCACTCGTATTTTAAAGAATTTAATTTTACTTAAACAATTATGATATCATTTTCAATGCCTGGACTTTTCATATATTTAAAATTATTGCCTGATTTACTCGCCAATATAAACCTAGTATGTTAATATTAATAATTTATTTCCACTTTTTATTAAAATTATAGTATTATCTATAGACTATTTAATGATTGCTAGATTTGTTTCCCTTCATAATGATAGCAGTCTTTTGGTTTTCAACAACCTTTGGTGCTCTGCTTTCCATAATCTTTCTTCCCTTGTGAGTCTTGGCTTTCTTGATTTCTTTGGATTTTTAAGCAAGACCAACATCAAAAGTCTTCTTAGCAACCTTCTTGCCAGTCTTGTTTCCAGCACCTCTTCCATTTCCATTTGGAGATTTGTGAACGACTTGTTTTGCCATAGTTAATAAATAAATTATATATTTACTATTGATTACAGAAAGTATATTAATATGCATTCACAATAGATTCATAAATGAAATATAAATTACATGATTAAACATTAACAGAGAGAACTACCATTATTTTGAGATAAAGTAATGATATTTGTTATTAATTTTTGCATTATTATACGTGCTTTTCCACTTTTGGAAAGCAGTCTTAGGATTGTTGTTAGTGTTTTAATTTGATAAATGTCTTATTAATGACAGTGAAATTTCAGACTGTGGCATGCAACTCTTCTTAAGTAAATGTCGATTTAATTTGATTTGCTAATTTCTTGAACAAAGCCTCTATGCTATCATCATTTAAGAGAGCAGATGTTTCAAAAAATGGCAAGCCTCTCTATTGAGCAAACAACTTACCATCCCTTTAATCCACACGTCTCTCTGATTTATCTACGTCTGATTTATTTCCTACTATGAATTTTATCATATTGGGGACATTTCCATGATCATCCAATTTTTATAGCCAAGTATCTACTTGCTTTAAGCTGTCTTCATCAGTCACTGAATATACCACTATAGCAGCATGCGCATTCTAAAATTTCAAGTTAAAATTGTGTGAATTTTCTTACTCTATAATACAAGGAAGCTAAAGCTTAAAACTTTTCCCCTCCTGCAGTGTCCCATATATACAAGTACAGAATTTTACCATCATTAAGAACGACATTTTTCTGAAAATATGATGCTCCAATAGTATTCTTATTATACATGTCAAATTTACCCTCTATAAATCTTTATGCGATTGAAGTTTTCCCTACACCTGAATTTCCTATCAGCACTATTTTTGCATAGTCCTACTTTTTATCTTAGTTTTGATCTTTCATATTTAGGTCGTCTTTTACAGACTTTCTACTCTTCTTTGGACTTTTATTGCAATTACCCATTTTAAATAAATAATTATTTTATATTTTTGTAACATATTTTACAATAATTGCATTCGCTATAACAATGAAAGAAATTATTTATTAGAAAAGATATAAATTAGTACAATTTTTATATTATTTGAAAATCAGTAAACTTTATTTTGTGTGATTATTTAATTTAAATGTTAAATAAATTTATTATATTAAGATTTTTATTAATTTAAAATTGATATAATTCCCTATATCAGATTTAAGGATCTTTCATTTAACAGTGTCAAAATTAAACAGACTTGGGATCTTGACTCCATCAAAGTATATAGTTTAGATATCGTAATTAGGTTAAGAATCTTGGACTATTTAATTTTCTATATCTTAGTTGTTGTTGATATTTCCTTTTAAAACTAAAATATTAAATTCAATTAGACGTATAAATATTTTAATTCTATAATAAGAATATTAGTGAAGAGGACTGATACAAATCTACAAGCAAAGAATTAGCTGAATGAAATCCATTATTTTATAGCATCCTTAACATCAATGAAAGCGCAGAGTCTCAACCTGAACAATTCTAAATCAGATCTAGTTTTATCAGAAAACTTATCAATATAAAAGCTATGCTCAAATTCTACTGCATCATACCCAAATTTCTGCATGTCAACATGTTTAGGAAGGAGATAATTTATCTCTGGGTTAGTTCTTGCTTCTTCCAAAAATTCTAGAAGCTCATCTTTTGTTTTAATTGATTTGAGACATTTCACGAGCGGGTGATTCTTCAAATCTAAATCGTCTTAATTGTGCACAAATAGAAACATGCTTCTCACTGGGCAAGTGAAAGGTCCTCTCAGAGCAACATACATCCTGTTTATGGCAATCATATAATCAACAGAGAGACTTTTGTGAACTGCATTCTCATACTTAAGGACTTATCTCATTGAAGGAGTATTGACTTACTTGGTAGAAAGAAATATAATTTCTCTAATAAGACCATTTAAGACTAGTGGATGTTTCCAATGTTTAATAATTTTCTCCTTAATTTTATCAATTAACTGTCTTTTCGTTCTAAAGTCAATGAATCTACTCTACTTAGCTTAATCAAAGTACTGGGCATTTCCATTAATTTGATTCTCATCCAAAATAACATTAAAGTTATGTTTTTTAGAAATTTCAAAGGTTTTTTCAAATACTCTTTAAAACTCGTCTTCATTATCGATATCAACGAGGGGATCCTCATAAAATATGCCTGACACTATACATGGATCGCATTCTGTAGAGGAGCAATAAATACCATCATTATCAACAAAGACATTTTTAATATTGATATTTTCGAAATGAGCATCTGCCTAGTTAGTGATTTCCGTTCCTCCAATTGATTAATAACCGAAGAGATATTTCTATCTAGAGTGCTTGCGATTGAAATTCTTGAAATACTCTGAGTATTGCTGTTTCTCCTAATTTTTATAGTTGTGAGATAAACTTTCACAGTCTAATTCTTGCGATGTTGATCTTAAAACACCTTGTAAGTATTAAGTTTCAAAAGTTGTATCATCGATTATACCTAGTCTTCTCATTACCATTTGAGATAGCATGGCTTCTTACAGATTCTCATTGAAGTAAATTGCTTTATTTAGTTGTCTGCAACCATATTTGAAGAGCTCCTCGCAGTTAGTTATTTGTTTTTACTGAAGATAATTGGATAAGTTCTTTATGTTTTGTAGAAACATGCAAATTTATAATTAAACACCTTTGATCAATTTTTTGGTGTTTGCCACTATTTTATTCAAAATATAAGAAAAATTTAGGCAATATAAAATATACTTTTTACTACAATAAAAAAAATAATACTCGCAGGTCATAAAACCTAATATTTCAAAAATGATATTTTTTGGTAACTTTAGCTTCTTTGATTCCATAACTACTTTAATTTTACAATCTAAATGTAATTGACAAGTTTAGTTTATATATGAAAATAATATGTTAATCTGACCAAAATATCTACCCTTTTTATCAAATTTATTTTTCTTTCAACTTCAAAAGATATATAAAAGGAAAACATTAGCTTGAATAAATATTTTATCAATAATATTTCATGATTTCCTTAATGATATAATTCGGTATCTTACTTAATTTTACACCAGCATGAACTTGTGTCTATTTTGATTAGTCTTTTTAATTCATTTATATTTTCAGTTAACTTTCTTATTCTTATAGTTACATTAATTTTCTACTCCAAACGAAAAGCAATGGCCTATATGAACACCACTCTAAATATGAATTCCATTTTGCCATTAGTAATAATACTAATTGTAATTATGAATAATTAATTATTTAGTATAAAAACATTAACATTTAATTGATGCCATAAACTTATGATCATCCTTTTTATCATAAAGTATCAATAAACAGTGAGATTGGTAACTATCATAGATTTAATCTAAGACCCAGTATTTTAAGTGCTTCACAGCTGTCTCAAAAGGAGACCTCCAAGGTTTTTCAGAAATCTCTTAAAATTTAGGTTTTTAGAATAATTTAGGCTTTGGGATAAGTAGTTTGCAGAGCTATAATATATTTAAGAGTAAATGTAATTTGAGACAACTTTTAAGAGTAATTTAAGTAGAATTGCATTTTTATTTAATTATAGAATTAAGAATTTATTATTGCATGATGGAGAACAGATTTATTGGTTCTATCTAAAACAGTTATTTTTGCAGATTTATTCATCAATAATTCAACTATAACTAAATTAGCAAATATAATAAAGAAGCAGTTTAAAATAATTTCCATTTATAATACTTAAAGATTGTTCCTGCGAGCTGCTAATTAAAACGGAGTGAGACCATGCTTATTTCTAACTTCTAAATGAAAATCAATTTTATTCAAGAATTTCTCAATAATGAAAAAGCTTTATTTCTCCTCTTTGTCACATAAAACGTGCAGGAAAGTATTAAATTATTTAGTTTATCATTGATATATAATTTACTCTATGTTTAATTAAATTTATTTAATGTATTACCCGTCTTCTCTTAAGTGTAATACAAATAAATATCTGACAATTATTTCAAGCACTAATTGATCTTGTACATATTGCATTCTTCACAGGCAGTCATCATCTCTCTAGTATATTGCTATTACCTCTCTTTAGCTAATTCATCCTAGCTGATAATCTATGAATTCTGATTATTTTAAGTTAATGACGTGTCTGTGGATATTTCTGAATTTATAGAAGTTTAAGATTGCAAACTTAAACTAGATTAAAGAGTAGATTTATTATCATATTCCTTGATAAGTTGGGAAATGTCTTTCTTTATTTTATCTTCTATAGCCTTTTATTATTTGTTTGTAAGTTTAATCTGTGGCTCTTTCCCACCTGATTTAGTTTGTTAGAGAGGTTTAGATTTTGAATTAATTTATGGTTATAGTTAAGATTTGGGCTTTTATAGTGTGACTGGGGCGGCAGATGGATTTGATTATTTAATAGTAGACTATATCTTTTTGTTGGTAACGTTAGAGTGTGTTAATGGTTAAGAAGATACCACTTTTCATATTGAAGAACCTAATCTCATAATAAATTATGATAAATAATTACTTTTACTAGGTGGAGGCTATGTTTATGGATTAGACTTTTACATTTATATTCTTACTTTTATTAATTATAATTAATAAAGTTAAATTAATTATATAGTAACATAAATTTAATTAAAATGTCTGTTTACAGTGGGTTTGCAACTAGAAAGCAAGAATCGTTCTATAATCACTTACTTTCAAAGCTTATCGAAATATTAACTAATAAAATAGTATCAACCATACCCTACCAAGATATAGGACAATTTATCATTAATTCACAGAGAGAACACTCTTCAAGAGATTAAAAATATAGAAACAATGAAGGTGATTTCTCTCCTGAAAATTAAATTAAGTCTTAACAAAATTCAGACATATAAACAGATGATAAAATGTCAGATAATTCGATTTTGAGGAATGTAACTTAAGTTAATCAATTATAGATTCCAACTCTTTCTTAGAACTCCAAGAATTAGGTATTTATAAGGTTTGATGAGAAGAAATGGGCTCGGTAAATTGTAAAACTTTTTAAATCACTTTCAAGCATGGAAAAATCTAAGTATTTAGAGCCCCATTATTCAATGCTAATTAAGCCTATTGTTAGTTATTGCTTGAAAACTTACAATAATTCTCACTCTGATATTGGTTCAAGTTTTTGTTAAGACATAAATACCTCAAATACAAATAATAACACAACTATGTACATGGATGTAGTTCAGGAGGAAGTTGATACTGAAAGTAGAAATAGTACGATGTAGTTTAAGAAAAAAAGCATATCACAAGATAAATATAAAGGTAGTTTTTCAAAGAGAGGAGAAAGATAAAACAAATCACGATCTAATTCAAATTCTGAAAGAAAACACAAACGGGAAGGCAGTAAAACTTAGCATTAATTGGACTCTAACAAGAAAGTAAAAGATGCATAATAGTTTTAAAATGACAAACCCTATGATGAGATTAAATAAAGTCCAGGAGCTGACAATTAAATCAAAAAGTTTAATAAGATGATTGATCAATTAAATTCTAAGTTTTCTAAGCCTATAGGTCCTTCTACTATAAATTCCACTGCTTCACAATTTAACAATAATCCTTATAACTCTTAGCAAATAGACACTTCTATCAATAACTTATCTTTCAAGGAGCATAAAATGAAGCATAGACCAAAGACTTCTGGTACTACAGCTACTAATTTTTATTAGTAGTAGAACTCTGGCAATTAATATAATACCTAAACTTCCCCGAAAACTTCAGTAGGGGTTTAAAGCAACCTTGGCGGTAGCTTTCCTCCCATGCCATTAACCACTCTTAAAAATGAATATATAACTCAGATAAATTATTACGGTGGTCATTCTGTAAACAGGGATTAAAATTAAAACATAAGCCAAAACAATCACATATCCCCGATAAACAGAAGAATTATCTCTTCAAAATCAACGAAGCGAGGTCAAAAATAATAGCAAAGAAATTAAAAACACTAATAGCTTGAAATAATACATAAGCAACAGTAACAGTAGTAACATGTTACTATCTAAAAAATAAACAAACTTATCTTCAATCCTCAACAGCAGATATCTTCGATAAATTAGTAAAGCAATCACACTTCTATATAATAAGCAAGTTTGAATATGAAGCCAGCGTCCTCTAAATTTGTAAAACGGTACTAGAATTAAAATCACAATTACTATAATCAATAGCAATTGCATTAACTGAACAGTAACTCCACTCACACAAACATAAGCATAGTACATCCTCCTTTAGATTAAGAGAATGCTTTAAATTCTTCACTCGTAGACAACATCAGATCTAGTAATTTCACTCTTGATGATGGTCCAGACTAAAACTTATTGCTGCGATCATCAACTACTAGCTACAGGAAAAATAATAACTAGATCACCAATCATACTTACTATAAAAATGGTTTTAACCACAACAACTAAATCTTACAACAATAAATACTATACAGTGGTGAGAATTCATTCAGAGATAGAGAGTTGAATAGCAGAATACTAAGCAACTCCTCTCAATAGCAACAACCTAGACCCAATAAATTCATAAAATAGTCTAAAATTATCTAAAACTAGGAAATTGGTAGCAGCAGTGCCAGGTAAACTTTGAGATAGATGATAAGTAAGACACAAGAAAATCTTAATAGCAAAAATGACTCGTATTCTCATGAGAAATATTAGAAGTTAAATTTTGATTCGTAGTAGATAAGTAGAGTAGGCAGTATCTCTGATCATCTAAACACCAATCAACATAAAATGGCAACTTAATAAAGATAAAAGGATTCTAATAAAAGAAGAAGTCTCAATAATAATAGCGATTTGGATCATTTAGATTTAAACTAAACTTAAAGTAATAAAAACGATAGTAATAATGATGGAATTTGTGAAGTTATTGATGATAAAATTAAAGCAAAAGAATTGAAGTTGATATCTAGATTTAAAGATGAGTGATAAATTATTTTTAAATTCATATTTATAATTATTATATTTTTTAATTTATTTTATGAGAATTTAAATCATTATGAATTTAAAAGAAAACTTATCAAATTAATTAAAACAAAAGCTTATTATTTCTTATACCAAAACCTATTTTTCTATATATCTAAATAAATTAAAAATATCACACCATTTTTTAATCAAATATTTTCAGTACTATTGCTTAACCTCAGCATTATTAGTTTAGAGCTATAGTTCATCTCCAAGAATCAGCATTTCTTCCAGAATCTTCAATCTTTTAGCTGGTTGAACTAGTTTAGTCCTATCAAGCCAGGCTCTGAAAACTCGCATACCAATTCTTCTCTATGGCATACAACTCATTGCGAAATGATCCTAGTCATGAAGATTTTTAGAGTTAAAGATCAACAAGTCTGAAGTAGGTAAGCTAGGTTTGATATTGGCATTTTATGGCTAGTTGCTTTGGCTTTAAGAATCTTGTTGAGAAGTTTTGGTAGCTGAAGAATCATGCTGATCAGAGATTTTAGCAGCAATTTTTCCTTTTTACATATTTTTGACCTTCTTTCCTGATTGATTTGTCATGGAAACAAACTAGTTGATAGTATCCTTGTTCTATTACTGGTACATACTATCGATGTTGAAGTCAGAAGCTGAAGATTTATTCAACATATCACTGTCTCTCTAATCTTGAGTTGTAGAACCTTCATCTTTTGATTAATCATTTTTCTTCTGTCTCTTCCCTCTTTTTCCCTAAGTAGTCAAAGTTTTACCTGTATAATCAATGGAGCTCAAGTTGAGTTTGTTGAGGATGGAGAAATTTAAGGCACTGTTGATATTCTATTTCTAAGCGTTATATGAGTTACGGTCCTCTTGAATTTCTCTTGGCTAATTAATCACAAAATATCTCTACATTTCGTTTGAGGTGCAAATCAAATCAAGAGTGGGAGGATCTTGGGTTTAGCCGAACATCATTTTCTCATCAAAGAAGTTTTAACTAAGCACATACATTGATGACTAAATTTGATAATTAATAACATAGAAATGCTTACCATTTAACCAGGAACAGAATGTTTATTTACTAAGTAAGCAGTATTTCGATCAGCTCTACCTAAATCAACAATTTCTTCTATTGCAAGCCTCATATACTCAATCATATAGAATTAAAGCTCTCTCAGACAACTCTTAGTGATATTGTTTAAGCCACTTCTCTAAGCTACATCAGTCACGATAGTCTTGATCAAGTTTGTATTAATAAGTCGTGAAGAGTCTTTGTGAATGCTTGCTTGAGATTGACGGCGCTATACAGTCTTCGGCGAAGCATATTGAATAATTTATTGATTCTGACTACTTAGCTTTGTAGATAACTGGTCTCTTGGATGTTATCGAGGATCTAAACTTTTCTACTAATGAGTGAGATCAATATTTTGCCTAAGAATCTGAGGTGAGTTTTCAAAAGAGTTGATTGAAATATGAGATTTCTAGTTTGAATTTTCCAAAATCTTTGATTTATCCAAGTAATTTTAAGAGGAGACAGTGCATGAATCTATTTGCTAAACAAGATTCTTGTAAACTTTCTAATCTGATTCATTGATACTGTAGACAATTGTACTATTTTAATTGAGTCTTTGACTTTCAAGAGTTCCCATATTACTTTGAAACTCAACTGATTACTTTAATCTTTAGTCTTTTGAGCTTTGTTGACCTTTCTTAACAGGCGTGGAATAGCTAAAGCTCTTGCTCTCTCTTTGTTAGGCGTTTTGAGATGAGTTTCTGTTGCTATTAGTATTCGCTGAGTTACTAAGGTTACTATTGCGTTTTCTTGGATCCTTATCACTTTCTTTACTTTGTCTGCTTCCCTCTCCAGAAAGATCACCGTCATCTGTGAGATCAATATGATCTATCATTTCAGCTTCATCAATAGAACTGCTTGTATTTTACTGCTGCTACAGTTGCTACTACTTCTAATGCCTCGACTCAGTTTGAGCTATTCTTTGCAGAATAGCGTTTTGGTGAGGTTACCTATCATTATCAAGAATAAAGCCAAGGCCACTCTTATTCTGAGCTGGTAAAGGTGATTGAGGTCTAATCTAACTCGAAGAAGTATTTTATCTTTGAACTTAACTAGGATTTCTGTTGTTGGTGGTGCTCATTTGAGTAGTTTATTGTCTAGGATCTCGACCTTATGGCAAATGAGTTGAGGATGAAGCATTTGAACTTGAGTTTGAAAAATTATTATTTAAAACATCAATGCTAATTCTCTTGGCTTATTGTTAAGCTTAACCCATATTACCTTGGTTGTTAGAGTTTGATGAATCTCTTTCAGAGTGCAATCTCTATTTATTAAAAATTAAACAAATAATTACTACTTACCTTTTTGCTGATCTCCTGCTAGACTGACAGGTTTTGAATTGATTTCTAGACTGGCTTTTAATTTGATGGTTGGTTGTTTCTGTTGCTCATTCAAAAATACACAAAAGACAATTTAAGTTGTAACAAATCTGATTTAATAAATTATATTAGATTTTTTAATTTATGAATTTTAAACTTTTCATTTAAACCTTTAATTTTAATTGATACCTATAAATTATTATGGGAAAATTAAATATGATTTATAATTATTTAAATTTAATTAGTTACAGTTATTTTTTTAAAACTAGAATTTATGGTATATGTTTGATAGAAAATTCCAAATCAGCTGGACTTTTCTATTCTTGGTACAATTTTATTTTAGATAAAGAGACTCTAATTTTGGATGATTGTTTAGTTTATTTTAAAGCAAAAATTTTAATCAATTTATCTCTTTTTTATTATAAGATAGAGTAATATCGCCAATAAAAAAATCCAGCTTATTAAAATCTTCTAATGAATAGTTAAAAATTGTATCGACTTTTATTAGTTAATTACTGCTCATTTAATTTATAATGTTTAATTTTAACAATTTTATATATACTTTATCAATAATAAATTGAGTTTGAAACTCTGTTAATAGCATTTGAAGGGTTTGTACTTAAAAGACTAACTCTTGCAGCATTTTAAGAGTTATTATTTGCTAAATTAATAAAGCTGGCAGTATTACTATCTCTTCCTTGAGTTTCATGATTGAGCTTCATTCTCTTGGCTTAAAATCATTAATATAAAGATTTCCCATATTTTATTTCAAATATTGAACATTAAATACATTATTGATTTCTCCAGTATTTTGCTTCTTCTAGAGCATCTTCAATTCCCTCTTCTTAGCATCCTGCATTCTCATTAACTAAGCTCTGTTAGCTTATTCCTCCACAATTACCAATTCAATCTGATCTTTCTTCATCTTTAACTCATGCTTGCTTATCAAGCCACCTCCTATGAATGTACCGCCGCTTCTTTGAACACCCGTAGTGACATCAGCTTGATTATCAAGATCAGTTGAGTCTGGTTTGGATGTTGTGACTGCTGACTAGAGATGCTCTTCAATGAAATCTATGCCACCTGTGCCAAACTTCTAATTCAGATTCTTAATTTAAACTGTGCCATGCTGCCTTTTTATCTCATTGAACTTCTTCTCTAATTCTTGCTATAAAGTAAATGAATTTCATTATCATGAAATATGTTGCTGATTTGAAATTTAATAGTTATTTCATGATTAACTTACTCTACTTCTATCTTTCTGCTTGAGTATTTGCATTAATGCATCCTTACTATCAGTGTAATCTTTAACCTACCCAGTCTAGTTCATGCCATTAGAATTTGGCATTCCTGGAATAGGTTTACCAACAGAACTACTCAAATTAGAGCTGCCACTCGAGATCATTCCAGAATTCTACATATGATGATTGCTTGCCATTAAATTTTGATTATACTATTTAAGTTAATTAATATTGATTCTTAATTTAATTAACAAGAGTAATTAGTCAGGCAATCAATTTATATTCGCTAGCTTGCTTATTTAGCTGATTTTTCCAAATTAAATTATAATTATTAAATTTAATCACAAACAACAAAGAGTAGTTGTACCAGAACTAAAAGAATTTATTATCGCTTACATACTCGCTAACAAATATGTCCTTTTATGGGGCATGTTTACGAGTAGAAGCCACAGTATGGGAGATATCCACCTGGGCTAGTGTTTCATCATCAGTTCAGACTAAGAACCTCCAACACACTACAAAAATAAAATCTAAAAATGAAAAAGTTTGATTAGATACCCTTTCAAATATATAAAGTCCATATTTAATATACCGTTTTCAAGGAATTTGTATTTATTTCCTTATTTGAGATAATGGGTAGGTTGTATCTTTAAAAATCTACTAGAAGTTTTTGTTTTCTTAACCTAATGTATTTTGTTTGTATTTGATAAAAAAATTTCTGCTTAAATCTAATTAACTAATCTTATTTGATACATAAATTATGGACATTAAAAAGGAATATTTTTGAGTTTTTATTTATAAAATTGATTAATGTGAATAGATTTGGATAGAAATCTTGAATTAAATTCGAATATATTTTTAATGTATCTATATTTTAATCCATAATTTTCAATCATATTATAAATAAATTATTAGATGGAACAATCTCACATCAGCAGTAATTAAACTGCTCAAGATTCTTCAAATCATGATACTGTTTAGAAACCGATTACCGATCAGCCAGAATCTGAGTAAACTATGTAATAAAAGTAGGGTGGCTAATCGTATATCACTCCTGATATTAACTACGACTGGGCTAATCTAAACAAAAATCATTATTTATTTAGAATGGAATTTATTGGGCTAATTTAAATTTTAATAAAATATTAATCCTCTATTGACAGATCACTATCAAGTAACAATGAGCTATGCTTACTGGAACAATAACAGGTAGAATGATCATGCAGTCTTTGAAGCATTCTTCAGAAAGAATCCATTCAAGGGCAAATTTACTATATTCGCAGGACTTGATGAAGTCATTCACTTTATCAAAGTGTTCAAGTTTACAGATGCTCATATTAATTATCTTAAGAGTGCAATGCCTTAATGCAAGCCTGAGTACTTTGAGTGGCTAAAAAATGTAGATACAAGCCAAGTGAAAGTTTTCGGCATGAGAGATGGAACATTGGTTTTTCCAAGAGAGCCACTACTTAGAGTAGAGGGACCACTAGTCATCTTGCAATTGCTTGAAACTCCACTGCTAAATCTTATCAATTTTTCATCTCTAATAAGTACTAACGCAGCCAGAATGAAATTCTTAGCAGGTGAAGATAAATCTTGCATTGAATTCGGATTGAGAAGGGCTCAAGGACCAAACGGAGCAGTGACTGCAAGTAAATATTCTTATCTGGGTGGTTTCGATGGCACAAGTAATGACTATGCAGGTTACTTGTATGGTATTCCTATTGTTGGCACCCATGCTCACTCATTTGTAATGTCGTTTGATAGTGAAGAAGTCATAAAAGATCATAAGTTCTTGGATGGAGTGGATGTTCTTGCTGAAGCTTTAAAATATAGAAAAGAACTTGGGTGGGAGCATACTGAACTCTCAGAGCTCTACGCTTTCGTCTCTTATGCCTGTTCTTTTCCTACCATTAAAACTAATTTTTATTTTTAATATTAATCAATCAATGAAATTATTTAGTGAATGTAATTGCTCTAGTTGACTCATACTCTACTCTCAACTCAGGTGTTAAGAACTTCATATGTGTTTATATGGTACTTTACAAGTTAGGTTATACAAAAGGAAAGTATGGTATTAGACTTGACTCTGGAGATTTAGCTTATCTAGCAGCAGAATCCAAGAAGCTTTGGAATGAAACAGCTGAGAAATATGGCTTCGACTTTTCAAATTTACTTGTCTTTGCTTCAAATGATATAAATGAGAAAATGCTCAGGCAGTTAATCGATTAACATCATAAGATTGATGCATTTGGAATAGGCACAAATCTAGTCACTTGCCAAGCTCAACCAGCTTTAGGAATGGTCTATAAATTGGTTGAAATTAATGGAATACCTAAAATTAAATTGAGTGATGAAGTTGAGAAGACTAGCTTGCCTGGCAAAAAGAAAGTATTCAGAATCTATGAAAAAGTAGAGCAACAAATTGACAAGTAGGATCATACAGAGCTAATTTATCTTAATTTTGTTGTCATATTAATTAAAATAGAGTAAAAATATAAAAGCTTCCTTCTTTTGATGTGATTTGCTTAGAAGAAGAAGATTTGATTCATTAACTGACAGCCTAAGGCTCATTGAAAATATGGGAACCATTCAAATCAAAGCACATTGATATCACCCCAGCTCGTGTTCAATAGCTCACTGAACAATTAATTGATAACGGTAAACCTATTATTGAGGTACCTTTTTTTTATATTTTAAAATAATTTGAATGTCCTTAAATTTTAAAATACATATTAACTTAAATTAATTTAAGTTAACCTTCAATCCAAAAGAAAAGAGAAGCATGCATGACAGAGTTTAAATAATTCGGAGGTGCCTAAAGATTACTCAATGACGAAACTAATCACGATGAGTATAAAGTATATTTAAGTGATAAGCTAAACACATTGCTTAAAGAAACCTTAGACAAGTTAAAGTTTGAATGAAGTTGAATTTATACAGTTGTATAGCAATATCAGTGAATATTTTACCCATTTTAAGGTTAAGAATATTTTGAACCAATCTTTAAATTAACCAAATTTGCTAGAAACCAGAATTTGTAATTACTTTATATTGACCTACCAAATAATTAATTGTTTTTGTTTTTCTTGACTATTGATAGTTGTTATAAGTACTTCTCTCTCAATTCCAAATTAGTTAATAAATAAGAGTGAACTTTATAGAGAATCACTTGCCCATGAATTGATAGGAAAAAGAAGTGGGAAAGAGGCCAACTATAGATCAATAAGAATTAATTATTTTATTCAAGGATCAAGAATATACTAACTGAGGATTCGATTTGATGATGTGAAAGATGGAGTATAAAAATACTGCTTCAATTACGTATTAGAAATATTTCATTGGTTGAGCAGGAGCACCCCAGATAACTGCTTTCTGAACAAAGAATGCACTAAATTAATGAATGATATAAAGAATTGATTTAAAGTTGAGGGGATCGTCATTTTTTAATTATTTATGTTATTGCAAGCTTACGTGAAAGAGAATGCGAAGAAGTATAAGTTGGCTATGATAATATAGATAAATTCATTGACAATTTGATTAATCAATTAAGGTTCAACAGGTCTGCCCATTCTTATCCAGTTACCCTATATTTTTTCAATCCATAAATATCAAAGAAATTTTATTAAATTATGCAGACTTTCCTAGTATTTAAGGCATATTATGCTATAACTTACGATTGGCTTATGCACAAGCATCATAATAGCAATGACTAGCATGGCATTGAATATACCTTCATAGTTTGTTTTCTTTATCCATGAGTTGAACTGAAAGAAGTCGAAGAGTGAATTACGGGCTGCCATTACATTACCTTTGAGCAGGAATCTTTGCTCCAACTCTAATTCACTCCCACTTGTCGTGTTCATCATATTAATATCATCGATTTCTTCTCTTCTACGAGCTGATGATTTACACATATACTATATATTAATGGAATTTATTTAATCTAAGGTAAATTTAATGTTTATTAAATTAAGTATTTATGGTTTTTTATTGATTAGGGAGTAGACTTATTTGACTGCTGTTTCTTGGAAGTAGCAGAATTATTAGATTATTGTATGAATACATTTGAATTTTGAAATTAAATTAAAATTAAATATATTAATAATTAAATTTGTGGAAGTTAACTTTCTGGAAACCTAGACAATATGGTGCTTGTTTGAAAGAAAATTCAAAATCAGCTGGACTTTACTATTGGCGGTACTATTTTATCGCATCCCTGGAACGAAATAACTCAATTTTAATGTGAGGTTATAATTTAGTGAATTTAGAGGTATTTAATTAAAATCGATTTATCTTGCTTCAGGGATGCGATAAAATAGTACAGCCAATAGTAAAGTCCAGCTGATTTTGAATTTTTTTTTCAAACAAGCACCAAATTGTCTAGGTTTCCAGAAATTTAACTGCCACGAATTTAATTATTAATATATTTAATTTTAATTTAATTTCCAAATTCAAATGTATTCCTACAATAATGATCTACAAATTTATCTTAAAAGTCAACTTCCAAATGAGAAAGATGTATTGCATAATTTTGTACTTACTCCTATTTTTCATTAATTTTGTAGACGTATAAATTATAAATAAATTTTTATTGATTCATTTATCTATCTATTATAATTGCTTATTATAATTATAATATCAAATTAATGAATATTTATCAATTTTATTAATTAATAAAGACTTGTTAATATTACAACTATTTATTTGATTATTAATTATTTGAAGGAGTTTCTCAATCCAAAACAGACCTTGTTTAATTCTCAGAAGTAGGATCAAACTATATATAAGTAATTAAATTCATTATAAATCTTACAGTTTTCCAATTCCTATATGGGAAGATATAATATATTTAAAAATATATTCTTTAATTGTAATTTATTAAAAGTTTCATTTGTATATGATTTGATATATATAGTATTTATATTATATGTTTCTACCTATCATAAACAACTTTCTCTATTATTTTACACTTTTCACCAGCATCCCTCTCGATCTCCTCATAATCCTCAGCCGTCAACTGATCCTTCTTTTTGAATTTACTTTCACTCTTAAGGATTCTATGAGTTTGCAGGCGGAATATCTGGTCTCTAATTTGAGTCCGTTTCGTCTATTCAATATCCAAGTAGGTGGCTTGCTATAAGTGAGTTTATTTAAAAAATGGTTACAACAAAAATAGAGGAATGCAATCTCAATATAAAAGTGTGGATTTAACTTACAGCTGGTAGAATATAGTCACCCTTGACTATTATAAATCCTTCAACAGGGGCTCCATCCAGTTGTTTATAAATAGTCCCCAATTTAATTAAACATTGACTAATGACCTCAGACATTGTATTTCCCTTTGTTACTACCATCTTCTGTGGCTAGTGAGATCCATCCCAGTATTAATAAGTAATTTCTATCTACTACAGTTTTTGGTTTTATTAATACTAGTAGAAGTCCTTGATTAGATTCTTCTTTTGATTAAGTTCAGACTCTATTCTCTCCTTGTCCTAAAAGCGTCAAAAATTAAATAGGAAAAACCAATGAATTATATTACTTCTAGAAATTGAGTGTTCACATCTGGGTTTTTGCCAAAACATCTTCGCTTGAATCTTGGCTCTAGTTTGGCACTACTGTCATTTACATTAATGTTCAAAGCCTGTTCTTCTTCCTCCTCATCTATGAAACTTAGCTTGTTTTTCTGCTCAATTATTTCTCCAGTATTCGTTTTAAATAAACAACTTAGTGACAAATATATAAATTAGCATCTGGAGATATAATAAAATAAAAATAAATATGTTTAAGAAAATCTCAGGCAACGATCGACAATCGGAAGATGTGCATGCTATAATGAAGTCAGCCAAGGAAGAATTCTTGAGATCCATGAACGCACTTAAAGAGAAGAAAGAAGAGTATAAAGATTTGAAGAAGTTCAATGAAGAAGAGAGAAAAAGAATTAAAATTGAAGAGAAGAAAGCCAGTAGTTTCAAATTTAGCAAAATGGAAAAGAAAACGCCTTTTCTCCCTGCAATCAACTAAAAGGAGTATAAAATATAAAATAGTTGATATAGTAAATAAGAAACATGTCTAAATCTCTTTTAATCATAAGATTTCATAAAACGTTTTTCATTTAATAAATGGGCTTTTATGTTTAAACTATTTTTCAAAGGAAGTATTTGATCCATTCAAAACTAACGAAGTTGGAGAGAAATACATAGATTCCAGGAAAAAGTATTAAATGATATTTCCTGATAGAGCTCTTGAGAAAAATAAAAAGTTCGCTTATACTTAATCTGCAACTTCCTACTTCTAGAC
Source organism: Oxytricha trifallax (assembly GCA_000711775.1). Lineage (NCBI taxonomy): Eukaryota > Ciliophora > Spirotrichea > Sporadotrichida > Oxytrichidae > Oxytricha > Oxytricha trifallax. The sequence continues at coordinate 15,226 of ARYC01003362.1, read as the reverse complement.
GCCTCAAGGTCAAGAGAAAGATCATTATGATGAAAATTTGAAGAAGGCAATGCTTAATTTTATAACATACTAATACTATTAAAACATATTTTGAAACCATATATTCCTCAAATTATATAATTGAAAAATGCTTAGCGGTGAGAGAGGTTTAATAATGACAAAAACTAAGGTTAGAGAGCCCACTACAGGCCAATTTAAAATAGAAACTTAAATTCAGCATACAACTGCAAAATGGGACCCTAATAATTTCCACCCAAAAATAATAACCGATGTAAAGCCTCTCCTCGATAACTCCAATACTCCCAGAGGAGCCAAGAAAGCTAAAAAAATAATTTTTTTTTATAAGCAATAACATTGGAACGTAACTTCGATCACGACGTTTGGGTGTATAATAAAAGCACGTTACATGATTTCTCAGATGCTACTAAAGATGCAAAGAGAGGCAAATTACTTGCCAAGAAAATCAGAAAGCAAAAGAGAAGCAGGAGCAAAAGTTTGGGCAATATACATTTAATATATTATCTTTTGAATTATTTTGGGAGGAGATAAATATCTCTTATTTTATTCCTCTATTGATTAAGATAATTTCTCTTATTTCCAATTTATTTAAACTATTTACAAAATTTGTAAATAGCTATAGAGGATCAAGAACAGGAAGTCCCTTGCCTAATAAAAAATGAACACAAATTTCCTTTTAACTTTTACTCAAGCAAAACGAAATACAAATTATTACTTTAAAGTTTATAATTATCAATATATTAAATTATGGATTAGAATTTAAGCAATTTAATGAATCATGCTTATTTTGTCGATAACCTAGTGTGAAGTTTATAACTTATAAATTAAAATAAAAATATAAGATCAGTATTTTTGTTGGATTATATAATTATTTATATTTGTTAATGAAGTTGAAAACTGCAAATAAATCTTAACATCATAATAACAACAGCTTAGTTTAAGAATATAACATGAAAGAAAACCCAATAGTAAATTCGAAATAAGTTCAAAGCAGAAATAATTTATAAAACGTACATAATTCTGCAAATAATAATCTTCAACAGAGAGATAATTCGCAATCTATCACAAAATCTAATAAATAATCCTAATAAAATACAGATGAGATTGTAAGAGCATCATAGTCACCTTATATAGAGACTTAATATTCTTTATATTCATTCTATTATTACTTTTTATTTATAAAATACTATATTATGTATATATTAGTCATATAAATATAATGGATAATATTCAAGAAAACATAACGTTACTGCCTCTACAGGCTTGTTTAGTTAAGCTAATTAGCAAAATACAAATAATAATAGATTTTACCTTGAATAAATGGAGTTCAAATCCCAAGTAAGTTCAACAAAAAATTATGTGATCATTAAAATGCTAATATTTTATTTTTATTCTTAAAGATTAGGAATATTTATTTGTAATAAAGTATGTTTTAATTCTTTATATAGAGCTCTTAAAACGTTGGTCAAGATGGGTAAAAATTGAAAGGATATTCAGTTTTTGAAATGTATAATGTGATAGAGAACATCAATAGAAACCTTGATTAAAAATACATAACTCCCATTAATAAAGTAAGCATTATATTTTGAAGGATATTAACTGAATAATTTTATATAGAAATTGGAAATTTATAAACAAGAGCAGCAAGAATAATTGGCAAACAGGAGTTATAACAACTCTCTTTCAAGAAATGTGAGGCCAAGAAGCAGAACGACTACTAATTTATTTATATCAATTATTTGTTAATAATATAATAATTCCAATTAATTGATTGAATTTCTCTTAGAACAGTATGAAGTCTACATCTCAGATAAACAGAGCTTTCAATCAATCCTAAGCATTAAAGCACTTAAACCCTGAATAGACTTACTCCAATTTCCAATCTAAAAATATGAATCTTACTCAAACTTAGCTAAAATTTACTCAATCCTCAACTGCTAAGTTAAACATGTTTACTCCAATTAAAAGTGAGTATAATTTGACAGACAGTAAATCTTAATAAAAATAGGCATTCTTGTAGTCAGGTGTATTCGATGGAGATCATTTAAACAATAAAAAAATATAAAAATAACAAAATGTGAAAGCATTCAGTCCTAGTTTATCTGAGGTGTAATTATAGTCTACAGATGCAGACTTGGATGAGCCTGAGTTAAATCAAAACATGTTCAGCGCTTTTAAATTAAATTAGCCGCATAAATCTTTGGTGTAGAATCAACTAAAAGAAATGTCCATGAAAAACAGAATACTTAAGTTATAAGGAATCTAGACAAATCTTTCAAAGTAATCTATGATCTCAAGTAAAAGACCCAGAACAGCTTCTTAAATAGGGAGATTCAATAATTAAAATCGTAGTTTTCAATAGTAAGCAAGATCAAGTAAAGTAAAAAATTCTATATTAATAAACTTGTATTAACTGTCATAGTTATAACCATTGTTTTATGCTCTTTATCTTATTTTTATATATAAATTACTTAAAATTAAAAGTCACATTAAACAACAAGGATGATGTAACTTCACAAGATGGTATGACAAAAGAGATTCAAAGAATTTACTCTAATTAATTAATGTAAAACACTACTCAATAATCAAATTTAAATAAAACATCTGTGAAACCTGAAAAAGAAGCAGATGCCTCCCAGCTAAGTTTACATCATGGGCATCACTTACTTAAATCTATAGTTTCATACAACTCTCAAAATTACTATCAAAAGTTGTAACAAGATAGATTTATGAATGAATTTAATATCAATGATAGGAATGAATAGTATAAATAAGCTAGGGAATTTACAATTTTTATTTAATTTGTAAATATGTTTTAACACAAAATTATAGTGTATTTATAATATTTGTAGAAATCAAAACCCCAAAACCCCTTAGTGAGGTTTATAAGTGCTTTGATTAGTAGGGTATAGTTGGTGTCTTATAGGGGTTAGTAGAGAAATTAGGCCAATTTGCAAAATTAGAAATAGAAATTAGCGAAATTTAGGGTCTATTTATGATGAGAAATATTTAGATTTACTGCTTAAGCTTAGGTATGGTACGAGTATTAATATAGATTAAGTCAAACCAGTATTGAATTATGTAGCTATAGCAAAGCTCATACACAAGAGTGCCTCTACTGTTAGGTATCACTGCATGTTAGCTGTTTAGCATTTTAAATCTGGTACTTGAAAGCATCCTGCTAGAAAATAAAAGTTCTCACAGCATCAATATTGACTACCTCTGTTACTCTAAGACTTTGAAGTATTGGGCACACTTTCCATTAGACTAGCGAGCTGTGATGTTTCATCGCAGGTTTCCTGACATGCTTTTCTCTCCTTAGACTATAGCCAATATTTATAGAAGAAATGGTATTACTATCAAGACTGTCAATAGAGTGAAGAGAGTGATTGATTTTACAGTGCCATTTTATAGTAATAATTTAAACTATATATATATGATTAAATGCAGAGAGCTATTACTAATAACATCAAGTTCATACACGCTGATGAAGCAGTGTTTACATTCAACACCTTTATTAATAAGTCTTGGTATAAGAAGTATGATAATATAGAAGTCTATGATTAAAAAGTGAAGGTAGTCACCCATGCAATTTTAGCTGGTATAGGTGAAGATTCAGGCCTAGAGAGTTATGTTATTCACCCTCGCTCTATTAAGCGAGAGTAGTATATAGAGTTCCTACATAAGCTCAGAGAGAAGTATAGTAAATAAGAGATCATCCTGTTTGTAGATAACCTCTCAGTTCATAAGACGAAGGAGTCTAAGAAAGCTTATGAAGAGCTAAACATAACTCCTGTATACAAGGTTCCTTATAGCCCTTAATTTAATGGAATTGAATTCTACTGGAGTTAAATCAAGACTCACTACAAGAAGCTGCTGCTGTATCATCTTATGCATGACTTGCCCATCGATACAGTAGACTTAATTCAAAGCAGCTGTCAGAGAGTGAGCGTAGATAAGACAACAGTCTGTGCGAGAGAGGGACGAATGAATGTTTATAAATAAGTTTTAGATTTAAATGAATGAATAAGTTCACATATTAAACTAACCCATAAAGGGGTTTGGCTCCTCTTTCTTCTCCTCTTCTTATGGCTTGCTTGGGCCCATATTTCTTCTTAGTGCCAGCTCCTGCATCTATGTTCATTTCATCTGGTTTTTAGACATCTTTATAAAGTCTCTTGCTCACCTCATAAATTGTCTCCGACTTTCTTTCTCTGTGAACCTTTGCATGCTCTTTCATAAGATATATGCCAGTGCCAGATTTTCCTGCAAAATTATATGTCAAAGCTTACTTGAAAGATAAGGATGCTTCTTAAGTTCCTCTAGCCAAGCTGAGCTTATTAGAATGCCTTGCTTTTTCTAGTCTTCAGGAGAGATAGAATAACTTTTCTTATGTGCTTCTTCAATTATTTCTCTGAGATACTCCTCTTTTATTGTACCAAGAACACCAAAGAAAAAGTTCCTCAATGGTAGTTTATTAGAGAGTTGTTTCTTGGTAGGAAGGTAAACTACCACTTCCTCATCTTACATGGCATCCTCATAAAGATTAGTGACTGAAATCTCAGGGTAGTTGGGAATTTCTATTAGTTTAATCTCTTTATTTTTAAAAGCTTTCCTCTCCTCGCAAAGTATTGCTTTCAAGAATGAAATTTTGGTACCTTCCATCGTTGGAAGGAATTATCCAACTGTTTAAGATGTTAATAGTCGTCAAGTTATCTTACCATGTAAAGTTAGATATCGATAGAGATCTTCCTTACTTCTGAATCTTGAGATCATTTCTTGAGCCTCGACTCTTTTCATTTGATCATTGAGTGATTCCATCTTTGTTCCTCTTCCTATTAATGAATTTCAAATTATAATTTATAGACTTCTGGATACTATTGTTTAAAAACTTACTATTAAATATGGGCATCTTATAGGAGGTCAACCCTGTAAAGATACGTGGAGAAAGTTCGCAGAAGCTGTAACAAACTTCAGAGATGGAGCTCCATTTTTATCAATTTTGTTCCATTAAATTAGTACTAAATTTGTTTAAATTTAATTAGTACCGGTACTAAATCCGTTTAAGTTTAATTGGTACCAAGTTAATAGTACCAAAACTTAATTAGTACCTTAGTTTTAATCCAGTGAGGTTTTAATGGAAAAGTTCCAATCTGGTTTAAAACTTAATTGGTACCAGTACCAACCTGAACTTTATCTGAGTTGGTACAAGAATCAAAATTATTAAGAGTAAAATTACGAAAATTATACTTATAAACTGAGTATAAATATGAAGTCTTAGAGCTTATGTCAAACCATCATTAATGCTGTTGCAACTCCTATATAGTCCAGATATAGCTATAGAGGTTTTAAGAGCTTTATAATAGAAATTTAAATTTGAATTTAAACATGGCGGTCAACTTAAATCGTAGAGCTGAACTTTTAGGAGCAGGTCAATCAATGCTCAACTTTGGCTCCACTAAAAAGCCTGAAATCATTTATGTTGAGAGGGAGGTAGAGCTAAGAGCTCTTGAATTTGAAGCAGAGGTTTTTATCATAGAAGTATTAAACCAGAGGAAGAGCGCAGAGATAGGGGTTTAAACTTAAATTGATTATGTTGAGGAGCTAAAAGGACAGCACCCAATCGAAAAGATAAAAACATATTAATGTGAAGACTGCTAGAATCATTTCTCAACTGAACAAAGCTTGAAGAGACACCTTAAAGAGGTACACTCTGGCAAAGCCAAGATCTATTTCAAGCATGAAAAGGTAGATGGTAGGTATTAGTGTACGATATGCATGAAATCATATACTCACTCAGCTAAAGTTAAAAGGCATATGCAAAAGCATCTCCTCAGTGAGTTCTTGATTGAAGATTAAGAGACTAAAAAACTAGTGCCAGCTAAAAGAAAATCTAATACTCTTGAGTCATAATGAGAGCAGCAAGAGAGACTCAAGAGACAGAAGCGATATGAATCGATGAACTAGTCAGCTGGTAATACAATTTTAGCATGCTTCTAAGTGAAGGCTATGAATATACCTGCATTAAATGCAGTTGTTCTCAGCACTTGTATTGAAAACTACTTGAATATAAACGTGCCTGCAAAAGCAAAGCTCATAGTAGTTGATGAGTATGCATACAAGTTGTATCCATTCAGTTATCTAAGAACCAACAGTATTAGAACGAGTTTGCTAATGAATACATGGTACTGAGAGAGGCCTAAGACTGCAAGAATTTGCTTAAGCTAAATGGTGTTATTTTAAGTTATGGTTTCGCATTAAGCCTAAAGAAATTTGAGATGACTCTGAGAGACTACCTATATCACAATAGATACCCTGATGATTTAAACGATATACTCTCAGATATGATTCAGGGTGTAAGGAGTTGCATTAACTTGGATATGTTCATAGAGATTTGAAGCCTGAAAGCGTTATGCTAAATCTCTGCCCTTTAGAAGTAGTGGTTATCGATTTCAATAGAGCTTTAAGATAGGAGATTGTCACTTTAGCACAGGTACTTGGTGCTCCAGGTTACTTCCCAATAAGAGAGAAGTGGACTAATGGTTCTGTTTAATGGGATGTTTGGGCAGTAGCAGCAATAATATTAGAAAGTGACATGGAATGTATGTCTTACTTTGGTACAAAGCATGAAAAATTATCAATAAGTTTGGCTCAGAAACATATAAAGTAAGAAGATGTCTGCTAAGAAATTAAAAGCATAGTAGAGATGATAATCGTGAGAGCTCCTAACTATCCTCGGTAAACATTATATGACATCCTTGACCGACTTGTGAGAGCAAGGTTCAAAAGATATAATAAAGACAAGCAGATAAAATTTTTATGATTTAAGTAAACTAAAGTTCATTAAATATTCATTAAATTAAGATAAAACCTGCATTTTGTCTACTAACCCCTATAAGACCCCAACTATACCCTACTAATCAAAGCACTTATAAACCTCACTAAGGGGTTTTGGGGTTTTGAATGTCATGGGTTTAGGTTAAGTGAAATTGAGAAAGCATATTAAAATATGAAGTTCTAAAAAGAAACAGAATTATCAGCAAAAAATTAAGGCAAAAATGATAATTCAGAAAACAATATGAAATTTTTGAAAATAAGTAATTTAAATTTTGACAGTAAAAAAGAGTGGAAACTTAATTAATTGCTTCAGGATAAATAACTTAAAGAATTGCAAGAGAAAAAGTTTCAGCAATATTTTAAATGGTATTAGTTATTATTATATTTATGAGTTCTTATTTACTAATTTATATAATAAAGCAATAGCAAATTCTGTAAGCCAAAAGAAACCCAACTCCTTTGCGTAATGCAAACCCAGAAAATATGGACAAAAATAAAGACCATAATAACATCTTGGAATTTGCAGACGAACTATTTTCTTTCTGGGATGAATAAAGTGAAGGCTTTATTTCCATAGATACCTTTGTACGAGATCTCCTTTCACTTGGTTTAGCCCCTAGTGCAGATTTCTTAATCCGAATGATTTCAATAGTCTTAAAGATACCCTTTAGCTAGATATCAAAAGCGAAATTATCGTTAAAAGATTTCTAAAAACTTGGAAACTCAAGCAGATTAGTAAATAGGATTTTGAAGATACTTAATGATTAAGTCTAGTATAACATCTCGCTTAAAAAGAAGGCTACATCAAGCAATGTGGAAAACTTAAGACATTAAAATAGATCAATGGTTAGCAGCTCTAAAAATTAATATTCAACTGCAAGCGGCTAAAACTCACCTATTAAGCTAGCTAAAAGCAGAGGTAGAGCTGATGAAGATCCTTATACATCTCTAGATAAATAACTTTTGGACGACTAAGAAACAAAGTACCCTTCAAACAATGGGCAGAGAATAATTGAGGAGTATGATTAAGATGCTGTTTAGATGACAAAGAAAAAACTGAAATATCATCATAAACTCTTAATTTTACATGAGATAGTAAGCGATGTTCAGCTTTATAAGGACCTTAAGGACTCAGATCTAGCGAAAGACTATCAAGAAAAACTAGGACTTATAAATCAAAGAAGGGATATGATAAATTACCTTAATTAAAAGTATGGAGCAAGTGCTAAACTGTTCCTTGATATACTTGTCTAATTTAAAAGTAACCCTCATCATATTTTGACTTAACCTAATAAGAAGGTCAAGAAACTTATATCAGAGACTTTAGAGAAGTACCTTAGAGACAACACTTAGCCTTTTGAATTTAGAAATTCTAATCTTGGTGATATGTATGATTTATTAATATCTTGGTGGGATGAGCTCAAGGGAGGCTCGGATAAGAAAATAAGTGAAGTGCCAAGAAAAGAGTTTTTGAAGTTTGTTTTAAAAAAGAGAATTATAGTAGACGAGAAAGAACTCGACAGCTTGTTCAAAGACTTAACTGGTGATTAGAGCTTGAATGAAAAGCCATTCTTAAAGTAAAACGAGTTTCTGCGAATATTTTTAAGGTCTTGTTTTAAGGGAGCTTTGCAAAATGTCTATGATTTTATTGTAAAATCAAGCATTATATTAAAGAGTTTGCCTATATCGATCAGAGTCCTTAGCTATCAGAGACAACTATTATATGCAGGTATAGTTTCAATTAGTAATCCAAAGAAAAACAAGAGAGGACTTGACGGTAAAATAGTTCTCAAAGCCTTGACATAGCTTTTGAAGCCGGACTTGATTAAGTTTTAAGATTTAAAAAAGAGCATGCTAAAAGATTACAAAGAATTGTAAGGAATGAATTAAGATTCAGAAGACGTGTTTTATAATAAGAACAAATAAAGCGATGAAAAGACTGATTAAGACTTAATTTTAGAAGTGATCGAGTCAGATGAAGAGTCAATAGCTAGTCATATAACCAAGTCAAAAAGTGCCATTAGAAATATCAGTGGTCAAGCGAACTAATTTAAGTACGAAGAGGATTCAAATTTACTAACAGTCTAATCTTTATTGCACTAGCACACAGGGTACTCTGAAGACCTAAAAACTCCCTTAAGTTTCAAATCTAAGAGTGATTAAAGAAGTATAAATGCAAACCAGTTGCCTGTGCATCATAAAACTTACATTAACATCCAAGAAAGACCAATGAGTTCAGAAACAAATCAAGTCAACTAAAATACATTCTACATCACTTAGTAAAGAGTTGGCTCTTCTCAAAGTAGAGGCAGAAGATTGAGATAAACTATATAAAAGTAAAATGTGGTAGTAAATTAAGACTAGAGAAGCAAAAATCAGAGCAAAGACTTGAATATAATAGTTGAAGATAAATAAGTTATATAGAGCTAAAAATCAGCTAAAGGGTTTAATGGGAGCAGGTTGTTGAAAAATAGGTAAATGAGACTTCTCTCTGCAAAAAGTAACTTGAAGGTCAATAATATTGAAGCACCTATTATTAATCAACATTAATTATATTTAATTGAATAGAATTAGGAGAAATATTTTTAAATAAATTTTGATGAATGTTGTAGAAATGCTAATATGATTTATTTCATTAATAACTAAAAATTTTCATTGGATAAATCAAAGTAATTCGAAAGAAAGAACTTATTATTTTAGATATTATAAAAATGGAATAAGGTTAGTTCTGCCAAAAATGCTAAAGGAATATAAAGTCTTTTGGTGATCACTATGCTGGTTGTCCAAATAAATATTCAACAAACAATACCCAAAGTTAAGGAGATTTCTTTGATAGAATTGAATATAGTTCTCCTCAGAAATAAGGTTTAATGTAAGACATTAATTCAAAATTTAAAATTATGCTTTTTAGCTAGAAAAATTAGTAAATAAATGCTCAACTCTCAATGAGCGGATAGTAGAGACAGGGAAATATTCCAATATCATCACTAGATGCAAGAGTTTTCGGTCTCGAAAATGGAAACGGCCTTTACAACTGCTATTTAAATGTAGTTTTCTAAACTCTTTGGCATATCGATGAAATGAGAAAATTCTTGACAGAATTCAGTGAAATTGACTTGAAAAAGCGGATTTAGGAAGTTAAAATTTTAGGATTCCTAACTTAAATGCAAATATTAATAAAAAGAATCTTGCAAGATTAGGAAGTTGATCATTTTACTCTTATATAAGTCAGAAGAGAATTTTTCAAGATTTTCTATATGGAGCAACTCTTTGATCTAAATTAAAAGGGGGACGCAGCTGAAGCCTTTGTTATGTTCTTAAAACTTTTGCATCAGGTGACTATTGAACAATCTACATCTTAAAAATGCCAAACTTTGGAAGAATTACTGGATGCTGCTTGTTAAAATGATTGTCCTATACACAGTATGTTCTAGATATGCATTGAGGAGTAAATAAAGTGCGAATGCGGTTTCTAAAAAATTCTATAAAAATATCATTAGAACAATTTCATGCATGTCATTTATGGAGTTGAATATATTGAGAAACTAAAGCAATAATATGAATAGACATAAAAGCAAATCAAAATTTCAGAAATAGTAAAATCAGATACGTTAGTTAATGAATGTGAAAGAAAGAATTGCCTAAAGAAAAAAGCTAAAATTTCATAAATTATTGAGAAACCCTATCCAAAAATCCTGGTTTTAAATTTTAACTGGAGTTAAGAGGAAATAAAAAGCGTAGATTTACTCTAGTTGTTGCTTAGTCTTGAAGATGGTGTGAAGATGCAGCATTTTTATGAGGTGTAGTAAAGGGAAACTATCAATGATCAGAAAGGCTATAATTTAAAAGCAATCAATCCATAATTTTTTGATAAAAATGACAATATAAAAAGTAGAAAAATTGTTACAAATTTCAATAATTCTTTTAAATTTGCATAATTATTTTTATATCAAATTTGATGGGTTTTGAATAGTATGCTATGTAGGTGCTCATTATTTAGTTTTGATCAGGCAGAATAATTCCAATTCTAGCATAAATATATCTAGCCCTAAAAAAAATAGAGCTAACTGGAGATTGTTTAATGATACGAAAATAGAAGATCTTTAAGAATGGTATGATGTAGTGAATTACTTACTCGACTCTAAATGCACGCCAACTTTGATAATTTATGAAGAAACTCAAGAAATTTATCAGTCCACAGTTAGAAGCAACGATCGACTTTTTATCAGGCATTCTTAGATTGAAGAACTTTAATTCAAAGCTATGGATCAAGATTAATTTATGGGAGATTTGGATAACTCCTAGTTAATATAGGAGTAGACTGAAATTTATATGAATTTTCAAAAGTCTTAGAAAGATATATAGCAAGATTTCTAGGTTAAGGTCGAGGATTAGAAAGGATCTTAAATATTGCCAGATTTCAACATTATTGATTAGGTATAAATGGATGTTGAGAGCAAAAATCTCTCTTCTAATGAAAAAAAGCAATCAGATGCATTAAAGATTCTAAACAAACTCTATGCATTTAGGTTCTTTTTTTTTATTTTCTTAACTGAAATCAGATGTAACTCAACTTGACATTTACATTATGGAATGCAATAAGTGCAGAAATTTAATGATGCTACACCAATAGAACTGCCTTCAATTAATAAATTATATTTTAAATTTCTTAACAATTTTGAATATATATTGGAATGTGGAGAGTTAAATGTTTTCAAAGATCCAAAGCCAGAAGCTGTCACAAATTAAATAGAGACCAGCATTCAATAAAAGCTTGACAGAATATCTTACATTCTTTCTGGTTAAGAATTTCATAGAAGTGCCAATTTAAGTACAAGTATTTCAAGCACTGAAATTTAAAACATAAGCTCAAAAGAAGAAGAGGTTAAATAGTCTGTTTTGAGTTAAATAAAATTAATTTTAATTAAGATAAAGTTAATAGGATCATTATTCAGTTTCTTAAACAATTTTATATTTAAATAATTTTTCTAAATGTGAAATAATTTAAAATTTAAGTCAATAAGACTAAATTATGAAAGAAGAAGCTGTGGAAAAACCCAAAGAAGAGAAATAGTTTATCACAAAATGGAAGTGTCCAGATTGTAACACTAAAAATTTGCTTGAAAATCCTTGTAGTAAATGCAAACACTCGATCAAATAATATTTATATTTTAAATATCCAAGACATCAATGAGAATTTAGACATCAACAAATTATTGTTCGAGGAAGAAGTAATTGAGGATGCCAAATAAATGCCCAAAAAGGTAGACATAACTTAAGTATCACAAAAATAGATTAGAGAAAATTAAAACAGTAAATCTTTAGACGATGAGCTGGCTGAAAACCCTTAATATCAAAATTAATAGCAAAATACTGGGCCATATGTCATGCCTAATTAAAGTAATTTAATTCAACCTATACAATAACAGTCTGATTCAAAATAAAACCCAAGCAATAACTAGCAAGATTTTTATTTAACAATCAATAAATTTTATATACAAACATTTTATATTTTAAGAGTAAAACAAGGGAGAGTAATGGGACTGTGCAAGATGTAAAAACATAAATACTTTTGATATTGACGATTAATTAAGCTGTCGATGTGCAAATAACAAATGTGGTTACGTAAACACTGTTCTGAAGAATCTTATAGAGGAACACAAAAGTTCTTATATGAGAGCCATTTATTTAAAGGCAGAGAAAGAATTCTAACAATCAAAATCTTAAGAGTAATAAAATGCTCTAAATCGCAGTCCTGTTAAAAAGATAGATTAGGTTTAATTGGATTAACACGTTTAAAACAATATAAATATGGGACCTTAAAGATCTGGTTAATCAGAACAACTGAGAAAATGTTTGGAATGTGGAGAATATTAGTATAGCATGATTCATGATAGGTGCTTTAGTTGCAAAAGAACTCACTATGAACTTTGCTACAAGTGTGGAAGTTTAAGTGTCAGTATAGTCAAGCGGTATAAAATTAGCAATAGTATTAATTTATGATATTTTTCATTAATTATAGTGCTAGAGATGCAATTCTAAGATTGATGATAATTCATCTAGATCTGCTTATTCCTCAAGCCAAGATTCCTAATAAAGGAGTTAAGTGCAAAGTTAAAAGGAAGCTTATGATCAATGTAAATATTGTGGAAATTAATCATTTTTGAATCTTTCTAAAACTTGCATGTTTACTAATTGCCCCATTAAGTATTAAGGGAATAATTTTGATAATTGAAAAAAAATAAATTAAATAGATTTTTATAAAAATTCCAAAATAAAAATAAATCTTTTTATAATTGGAAAAATTGATATTTAATGTTTTCAGGATGCTTGAATTAATTAAATAATTGTATATTTTTTATATAAAAAAATATCTAAAAATATTAAAGTAAAATAAAAATAAATGTAAAAACTATTATATAAAAAGAATATTTACTTTTCAGTTTATTCCCAATAACTACTGTATTTTAATATATAATATACTATATAAAGCAATTTAACAATAGTAAAAATAAATCACTCAAGTCACGAATAATATGAGTCAATCTATGAGGCCTTACAACTAATAAGTATTTTATTGCAATTATTGCGGAAACAAGCCGGTTGCTTTGAATGGAGAGACTTGCTATCCATGCAGAGATAGAATAATGCGATAGAGTTAATCTAATTTTAAATCTAACAATAGCATGCAGTCAAGTAGATTAAACACTAGTTAGAAATGGAAGTGTACAAATCTTAAGTGTTAGAGAATAAACGAAGGGAATCAAAGAAACTGCATGTGTGGATCATTAAGGAAGTATTATTGATTAAGTATTAGATTCTATACAAAATAAGTCTTTATTATTTTTATTATTCTAAGATATTACTCAATAAATAATTACTCTTTCAATCAGAGTGAAAAATTCTTAGAAAACTGCGCTGATTAGGTTGCTTATAGCTTTAGCCAGAGCTGGATTCATTCTGTATTTGATCATTATCTTCATATACACATGTCTGTAAAAGAACAAATATGCAAATCTAAGCCATTTTCCATAAAACTCCTCCACACTAGTTGCATTCCACCAATCTTAGTAGAATTCTCTATCAGCATATAAGGAGAGCTCAGACACTGCATTCAAAACCCCAAAATCCCTTAGTGAGGTTTATAAGTGCTTTGATTAGTAGGGTAAAGTTGGGGTTTTATTAGGGTTAGTAAAGAAATTAGGCCAGTTTGCAAAATGAGAAATAGAAATAAGCGATTTTTGGGGTATATTTATGATGAGAAATATTTAGATTTACTGCTTAAGCTTAGGTATGGTGCGAGTATTAATATAGACTAACTCAAACCAATGATGAATTATTGTGCGATTGCTAAGCTTTTGTGTAGGAGTGCTTCAACTGTAAGGTATCACTGCTTGCTAGCTGTTTAGCATTTCATTTCTGGTTCTTGATAACATCCTGTAAGAAAATAAAAGTTCTCTTAGCAGCATATTGAATATCTCTGCGATTCTAAGACTCTTAAGTATTGGGCACATTTCCCACTTGACTAGCGAGCTGTGATGTTTCATCGCAAGTTTCCTGACATGCGTATCTCACCATAGACTATCGCAAATATTTATTGAAGGAATGGTAATTAATCGAGTATAATCAAAATGTGGAGACTGTTATAAAATAATCAAAAATGGAGATAATTAGGATTATGATCTTAATTAAATATATCAGCTAAAATCAAACTGTAGCTTATTTGAAAAACATTAAGTGTTTATTTATTTTATTTTAATTAATTAATCAACTATGTAAAAATGGAGTTTTCTTTTTTTTCAACTTTTCTGATTCATTTGTATTTTAGGGCTTGTCTGTTCATATCGATTGAGTACTTTACATTGAGATTTTTTCTTGTGTGTTTTTTGTCAAAAAATATTAGATATCTTCAGGGTGTCTTCCTTGAGCTGTCTTCAGGATATCTTCCTAAAAAAAATTAAAAATTTCAAATTTTACAGTAGCAATAGCAGTAGTAGCAACAGCAATAGTAATAACAGTAGAATCAACAATAGTAAATAAAATCAAGAATAATTACTGTTCAGCTGAAATTTTAGAGAATTTCAGAGATTTTTTTTTGGAAATTTAGCATTCATTTTCATCGAAATCATCATCATCATCATCTTCATTATCAATAGTTCACAAAACTTGAATTTAGAAAATTGGATTTTTTTAGAAAAATCCCTGAACAGTAATTATTCTTGATTTTATTGTTACTATTGTTGATTCTACTATTATTACTATTGTTGTTGCTATTGCTGCATTTACTACTATAAATGATTTTTAATATTTTTTTAGGAAGATATCCTGAAGATAGCTCAAGGAAGATACCCTGAAGATATCTAAATTTTTT